>APFE030637902.1:135492-158995 GCA_000404065.3 Pinus taeda
CATAGATTACATTTGCATACTCTTCAAGTGAATTGTGCATAGATTACAATTGCATAGTTTACATTCTGAAAAATCAATTGTAGATTTAGATCAATTTTCTTTGATTTGAATTTACATAATTTTTTGCTTGTTTTAAACACACACACACACACACACAAAAAAAAAACTGTTTCGGAATTGATTTGCATTAGTTTTTCTTGATGAAATTAGTGCATTAGAGAATTTGTTATATTTTCTCTTAGTGATCAATTTTTTGCATTGTTGGAGGTGAATGGAAACTCTCTCCTTGCTTTAGTTAGCATTCATCGAATGAAATGATATATTGTAGCATATAGCTTGCATTTAGGAAATTTTGAGACATTACATACGGTAAGGCCTGAAAACTGAAACGTAATCAAAGATCAACTTTAAAATGAACTGAATGAATCTAACAATGCATTGGAACATAACGCACAATTTTTAGAGGTCTAGGCTAGAGACGTGCTCCGGCGTCGTTAAACCTAGTCACTTTTGTTTTCGCTCAATGTTGGGTGATTCCTCCTTCTGTGACTCAATAGTGGTCTAGTATGGAATTGTGCTCCCACCTACCGTCGAGTATATGGAGAGACCCCACTAGGTTATCATCCTTTATCCATAGGAAGCCATGTCTGCCGCCTTACGACCCGTAATGCACCGAACACAGCATTCGGGAAGATTGATTGTCGTATGGCAAGTCCTTGGTTTTCATACGATTACCAAGGTGTATATGTAGTTTTACGGATTGTCTGGTAAACCTCTTTCCTAGTTCTCCAAAGCAGTCCCTTTTGATCCTTTTCGGACTCCCTAAAAGAAAAGGCTCATTTGAGCATTTGTCACTTCGGGCTCATTAAACATTCGAAGGCAACTAGAGTCATCTTTTTTTTCCTTTTCTCGACTCTTTAAAGATGAAAAGGTCAAGTTATGTCCTTGTGTCTTAAAATTTATTCGCCCGCGATCACACGCCCTGTTAGATTTTGTTTGTGGTCATTTGATCTTGACCCTTTTTCAGCCCCGTGTGCGATTTTCAGTTTTGATGGCAACTTTTCCAGAGTTCACCAACCCAGGAATCCCCTCTGACGGGAATCCTGGTCATTTTCCTCCGTTTGGGAATGTTGGTGCTCCTTACATGGCGACGTTGTCCCTTCCTGGGTTAACTGTTGGGTTGCCTGTTTGGTTTTTCTCAACCTCCGTGGTCCCTAATGTCTCCATTACTGGTCAATCAGTTCCTCCACCTGAACAACATCATGTTGATTCCAAGGTGGACCCCTCCCCTTCTTCACCCGTTTCTACATCCTCATTTTCTACTTCGCCTGGTGAAACTCTGGATTCAAGTAACCAGGTCGCTAAGAAGAAGAAGAAGACGACGAAGAATAAGAAGTCTCATAAGCGAGAGGCTAAAAGTGCATCTCCTGCCCCGGGTACAGCTCAGGTCCGACCACCTTCTGCTCCGCCGTGGAAGGTCAAGTTTCCCTGTAAATTGTGCAAGGATGACCATCTTCTTCGTGATTTTCTTGGCATTCCCAGGATCTTAGAAGTATGGTCTCACGATCCGGCCTGCCCCTCATCGTCCTCTGAAGCTCATGGCGATGCTACTCTATCAGCTGGCAATGGTCAGAAGAAAGGGAAGATTCGATTCCCCTGTAGGCTATGTGAAGGCAACCATCTCCTTCACATTTGTTCGCTCATGGATAAAGCTTCCGCTGTTTTGGAAAGCCTTACAGCGTCTTCACCTCAACTCCCCGTTGGTTATCAGAGGCTCTCTTCAGATCCTCTTCCTGTCGACAAAGAGATTGACTTAGATCCTTCTCTTGTCCATCCTCCTCTTCCCGAACCTGGCTGTGCTAAGCCTGTTCCAAACCAACCATTGGTCGGAAAGAGTGTCGACTCGGGTTCACCACCCGCCGATCAATCTGTTTCGGAGGAGAATCATGCTCATGTTCTTCTCGTCTCGTCAGGTTCTCCTGAGTCTGAAAACGACTCTCCTATCCCCGCTGATCCCGAGACACCTTCTTCGGAGCAGGGGGGCAATCATACGATTCCCCCACCAAGTAGTTCAGTCGTTTCCTTCGACTGGAGTCACCTGACTGCTTTCCGCCTTCCATCCCATGTGCCTTTCCAGATTACAGTACATGCCTATGATAAGGCAGTACCTGGCACTATCTTGGATGAAGGTGCATATGTCAGTCTTATGTCTTCCACTACTTGGCAAGCTTTGGGCTCCCCACAGCTTGTGTCGGTCGCAAAGAATCTGATGGCGTTTGATGGAGGAACCAGTCAACCCTTAAGGATCCTTCCGCAGTTCCCTATTACTTTGGGAGGCAAAACCGTCTATATAGACGTACTGGTTACCTAAGGTGCTTTAGATTTTAGTCTTCTCCTTGGTCGTGACTATGTTTATGCCATGGGGGCCAATGTCTCTTCACTTTTCTGTGTGGTTTGCTTTCCACACGACTGAAGGATCGTGACTGTTGATCAATTATCGTTCTTTAGTCCCTCAGTGCCTCCTGAGCAGTTGTCATCCCCTTCTGGTTTTTATCCACCAGTTGTATCTGCCCCACCGCAGGTAAACTACATGGCTACTTATCTCGTGCCTGTATCCAGTGATGCCGCCGTCGTCCATAGTGTCCTGGGGGCATTGGGTCCTGACTTCCAAGATGTGATCATTCCACTGGGAGTGGCACTCTTGGAAGCTACGACTTCATGTTCATCATGATGAAGTCTGGGCGGAGCATGGTTCGCTTTCCTATGTCAAGCTCCTTAAAAAATGAAACTAGGTCTGGGCGGAGCATGGTTCACTTTCCTATGTCAAGCTCCTTAAAAAATGAAACTAGGTCTGGTCAGAGCACAGTTCGCTTTCCTATGTCAAGCTCCTTAAAAAATGAAATTGGGTTTGGTCGAGCATAGTTCCTGATCTTGTGTCAAGCTTGTTAAAAAATGAAACAAGGGTTATGAGGATAGTTATTTCACTGTGTCAACCTCATTAAAAAATGAAACAACTCCCTTTCCAAATCAAGTCTTTTGATTAAGATCTCGTAAAATACAAGTTGAGTCTTTCCAAGATCTCGAAAGTGAACCTTCATTCCATCCACTTTGTTGAATGCAATGAGCTTGGGGGGCATGTACCTCGTTTTCGTCATTATGTTGGGGCATGCGAACTTATAACAAGCATAGTTTTTTTCGTTTTCAAGCTTGTGTAAACATGAAACCGAATCCAAGCAGAGTTCTCCATGGTTCAAGCTTGTGTAAAAATGAACCCATACCCATTTTACATCTCGTGATTGTTGTCTTTATCCGCTAAATTCTGTTAGATGAGCCTTGGTTGTTTTCATCCCATCACCACCATCTCTTGGGTCGATCATATGCTTTCACTTGCTTCTTTTCCTTTCCTGAGGGACCGCAGTTAAGAGTGGTTTTGTTAGCCAACCTCTTGCCCATTACATGTTTTGAGTAGTTCCACCATTGCCGGAACCAGTTGCTACCCTTTATACCACTCTTTCCTCTAGGACGAGTCACCTTTACACTCTTTTCTGAATCGTAAAATATGAAAATATTGCTGAGTATTTTTTCCCTTTTTGACTCGTTAAAGAGAATAAAAATGGAGGTCTGCTTTCAGCTCTTTTCAGACTCTCTAAAGGTGAAAAGATCACCGAGTTATTCCTCTCAACTCGCTAAATGTAAATGAGAGGCGGTCGTCTTTAAACTATTTTCCGACCGTATAAAGACGAAAAGATCATCGGGCCCTTGTCGTTTCATGCTCGTTAACGGTTACGAAACGACGTCATTTCGATCGCTTTTTTACTTTTTCAGGTCAAAGTCACTAATCATGAAAAGTACTCCTCGATCGTAATGATCGGGCGGTTCTTTCGAGCATTGTTTTATACATTTTCGGGCTCGAGAGACACAACTTTACGAAAAAGGACACCCCTAGAGTTTACTTTTCCGTTGTCTTTTCAAACTCTCTAAACATGAAAAGATGCCAAGTTCTTCCTTTGTTAGACTCGTTAAAACTTAATGACATTGGATTCCATCGAAATGACACCTTTCAAGCGTATGCTATCCTCGTCAAGCTTGTCATCAAAAAATAACCGGGGTACTCGCCAGAAATGGTGGGGAAAATGGAACCATAATTATTGTCGTGTCAGCAGTATGTTGCTCTTGAACATGGCACTTGTCTGCATTCGTGTCTGGGTGGGGACATCTCATCTTGTTTTTGCACTTGCCTCCATGGGTTTGGGTTATCATGTTTGACCTCTCATCTGCTCGTTGCCTTGTCACCATGACCTCTGATCATTTGATGTCAAACACTGCCAAGTCCACTGTCGTGCCGCCAATATGTTCAAGAGAAGATGACCTCTACAGAATAATCAACCTCCCTCTGATACCTCACACAAAACATCTTATCCTTCTCTGTCTCGTGTCGATGATGTGGGAAACATTATGGCCCACCTTCGATCAAAGTCACTTCCTGTCGACTTCAGCTCATTATCCAGGAAGTTGACTTAGAGACTCCCTTTAGGTGCCTTGGAGCTTGCATGCCTTAATGGCAGGTTCTTCGTGTTCGTCGCGAGGTTTTCATCATTGGCCTCCGATCGAATGATTCTACGGGTGTTCGACGTCGGCTCACTAATTTGCATGCTGTAGATTGTACCTATAGTACCTTGAGGACCATTGTCATTATTGGTGGTACCTCTCGCGTATGTTAACAGTTTTCATCATTGACTGGTAATCAGATGATGTTCTCACATGTTCGACTTCGACTCCCCTATTCGCATGCTTGAACTTGTACTTTGTTCAGGTTGAGATGGAGTGCAAGACCCTGGATTTTGTCTGCAGAGATCCAGGTTACGATTTTGTGGATTATTATGATTATTGCATGACTCATTCACTGGATGGCTGCGACCATGCCTGAGTCTGTTTATCGATCCTCACTGGATGGCTACATCCATACCTTGGATCCAGATTTTTATGTACTCTGCTATGGATGGCTACGCCCATACCACATACATCATATACTTGAGATACCAATTGTACTTCTTCATGCAGGTTCTCCGGCGGCAGTGTTTTCAATTGGCCATGTTCTTGTAAAGCATTTCACCCCTCTCTCTCGGGCCTCATGCTTTAGGGGGCATCTGTTACACAGTAATTTGTCACCGTCCCTGTTACCCCTTCTCCCGCACATTGGAGGACTTATTTCGGGACCTATGAGAAGTGACATGACCTGGAAACACTTGCATTGTATTCCCCTAGACATCAACTTCATATGCCCTGAAGACAACTTCTGCAAAATACCCATAAAAATAGCCCTTTTTCCATTGGCGCGGTTTCACTGTGTATCACTCACGCCAATGAGGGAAATCCTCCAAAGAGGGCGTGCCAGCTGGCACTCTGTCTTAGAGTCGCACTCGCGCTAGCCAAGTTGGGTATTGTTTTTAACAAAGAAACATTCGAAGGTTCTTCCTAACCCACTCATAAACTGAATCTATCTTGAGTTGGTTTATTTTGGCTTCGAATATCCATAGGAGGGAAGTGGTTTGCCACCTTCTCATGGAAGCTTCTTAGTGATAAATCCAATCCCATGAATATTGTGGAAATCCTAACTCCTTCCCCTCTATCTATAAAAGCTTGTCCTTTTTCCTTTGACAAGTTAGTCTCCTAGTTCCAAATTCTAAGTCCCAAAGTCTGAGAATTGCTAAGTTCATGCTGCAAGAAGCCTTCTTCATTCCCACAAGGCTAAATCTAAAGTGAGGAGATTCTTGTCCAAGTAACGAAGGAGAGAGAGGCTTGTTCCCCATTCCCAACAAGCTTTGCAAGGCATGTGTTGTTGATCACCCAGCCAAAGGAGGATTTGACATCAGAACTATGGTTGTATTCTTCTTTGTTTATCAATAATAGATGACTATCATTATGGTTCCACTCTCATTGTCTTTATCATGATGATTGAGTTATATCCTTTGACTGATATATAGTTGCATCTATTAGATTTTATGCTTGTATTTGTGTCGTTCTTTGCATGTGCAGGTATCCGTTCACGCGGATCGTGGGGATTGTGACTAGACGAAGCAACGACTCTTCTACATGTACTAGCGTTGGAATCCAGGTAGGCCCTCATCATCGGTCTTTAATTTGCAATTAGGAACCTGCGTGTTAGCGTTGTTTGATTTTTGCTAGACCCTATTTGGGCTAGTAGGGATCGCCTCTGTTCGCAGAAGGGATTTACCTCCACAACACATAATATGTGCAAGCTTATAGTCAGTCTCTATTCTGGTCACCTTTTCTTTGAGCTTGTTCATTTCTGTGGTCTGAATGGACATGTCTTCCATTGCCTTGACCAATCTACTAGCCTCATCACTTGGTTGAGTTGTTGTTGTTGACCCTGTTGCTGATGGAGATGTTGTAGAAGTTGGCAGCGTTGTAGCCATTTGAGCTGTAGGAGCTAAGGATGCTGCTAGAGTGTAAGGCACTGTTGTAGTAACTATTGGGATAACAATGGCAGGGGCAGTCTCCAGACTAGCTTGTTTTACCTGTATCAAACTATCTAACTCCTTTTTCATTTCCTTTAGTTGATCATTCAGTTGTAGAACCAAGTCCATCATCTCCTCTTGATGTGTTTGGCTCTCCAGGACCTCTTTTGTTTGTGGGTGGTCTGAATGAGAAAGTTTCAGATCTTTTCTAAGAGTTGCAATGTCCTCATTCTTCCTTTTGATCAGTTTCTCAGCAGCCTTGATGTCATTGGGATAATCTCCCAACTCAATTACCAAGTCCTCCAATGACTTGATCCTATTGTCCTTGGCCTGTGAGGAGGCCTTTTCCAATTTGTATTGGGCTATAATGTTGTCTAATGAACTCTGTAGCTTATGTGCAGCCATGGCCTTTCCTGTCAAGGTGGAGTAGATCATCTCTCCTGCCTACTTGTGGAATTCTATCTGGTCAATAGGATGAACATCCCTGGCCAACACCTCAAAGTCCATTTTTCTGTAGTCAGCTAATGTCTTTGGCTGCTAGACAGTTGGCTGCATGAAGGACACCTGCATCTTTCCTACTTTGATGTCAAAAGCTGACATCAACCTGCTTTGATTTGCTAGTGTATGCTTGAAGTATTGAGCATAGATTTCAGCCTTCAACTTTTCATTTCTCAATTTGATTTCCTTGTATTTTTCCTTGATGTCCTTTTCTTTATCTGTTGGCCTAGTGAAAGAAGAAACCTCAACACTGAGTTGTCTATCAATCAGTTGAGTGTTGGATGTTGAAGGTTGTTGTGTTTCTCCTCAAGCTATTGTGCATTTTCTTCTTTCCTCCATTGTATCAGTGTCATTTATTTCAACTGATTCAATGGTGTCCTCCTTTTTAGTTACAGGATTCAGCTTTGGGACTCTTCCTGTAACTGATCTCGAACTACTCATCTCTGGTTTCCATAGCAGAACTGGAACCCTCCTCCTTGTTTCTCTTTGGGTTTCTCTCCTCATTTGCTGGGGTCTGTAAAACAGGAGGAATATTCATGGGTTCCCCTAGTTCTGGAACCTGCAGGAAAGAACTTTCATCAATTTGTTTCTCTACATCAATCAGAGTATTTCCTACATCCACTATTGTGCTATCCATGTCAATTAAAGTGTTTTCCAACCATTCTGATTGGTTGGCAAACCTCTCAATATCCGGTCTAGAATGGTGGATGAAAGGTCCCAATTTGACCTTGATTCTCAACTTATTTATGACTCCATGAGGGTCATACTGCCACATAAAACTGTTTTTGAACTTCATTTGTTAAAGAATCTTATCCGCCTCTGGGCCAACTTCCCTAGTGTTACAAAAGAAGGGTCCCAATTGATTTTTCATTTTGAATTGAGTTTTCTTCCTAGCTGGTAGGAAGTTGACTTCATCAGAATTGATAATCTGCCTAAAATATTTTAGTGCAAATATCCTCATGGGGAAGTATTTGGGCAATTTGGAAGGGGCCAGTTGGGATCCATAAATTCTTATCTATGTGTGGTTCTGGTATAGATACTAGTCTCCCACCTTACTGTTCTTGGCCAACTGTAACACCCTTTTGATCTCTTGTTTGATTCTAGGCTGTGGGCTACTGGTTAGCATATTCATGACTGGATAGACAAATGAGTCAATGAAGTCTTTATAAGTGAATGAAGTGGAGTACTTTTGGATCAAGGGTGTCCAATAAATAACTGATCTTTGATTTCTCTTGGTATCCAACTTCTAAATGCTGACAAGGAATTTATCTGATTGATAATATAAAAACATGTGAAATAATACAGAAGAATACTTGAAAACTCTCTCAGTTGGTAATATGGTGAATTGTTCGTGCATCCTATCTGCAATGAACTGAGCATAGTTGTAAATAATAGTAGGAGGCTTGCCTAGGCTAAAGATGAAAAGGAAGCCTAGGGCAACCTCATCCACATGCTCATTTGTGGTATATCCTAAGATGTAAGAGAGCATGGTAATAATCTTTCTGCCTCTCTCAGAAAAAATGGTGGCAGCATAAGGGGGACTATCTGTGGGAGTATGACATTCCTCAATGATGAAAGTCTGGAAAATTTGGGCTATTATGGGCAGGTCTATCCTGGTATAAAGGCCCAGAAATTCTCCAATAGACAGTGGGGTCTCATTAGGGCTTGGTTGGACCTACAGCATCTAGTTAATGGATTCTGCAGTGATGGTAAACAATACTTGTTGGTTAGGGGTGACAATGGCTCTTTGGCTAGGAATGTAGCAAGCATGAAAGAAATGGATAATGTCTGGGAATGGATGTACTTTTGAAAACAAATATTTGGGCAAATTAGACTCCCAAAAGTGGATGTCATCGTTCGGGTTTAAGAATCTGTCCTTACTCAAGCAATGGAGCTTTGAAAGGTAAGCAGGGGAAGCACTATCCTTTATTTGAAAATCTTTGTTTGCTAATTCAAGGTGGTCGATGTCCAGGTGAGGAGTTTGCATAGGTCTCACGTCCAAGGAGGTTTGGGAAGCCATAATTGGGTTTAGAGATATGAATTAGGATTGTGGAGGTTCTAGAAGTGAGGTTTTAGGAGTTTCAAGTATAGTGAGTGAGCAATTACAAACCATAAAAGGAGGGTTTGGGGTATACAAATAAGCTTGTCTTCAATTTGGGCAAATTTCTTAATTTATTTCAATTAATTGAGCTTTCAATTAGACTGTGCATTTTCAAATTGAAGGGTCGTTCTGGTTTTCCCAGGAATACTTGGAATTTGGCGGTCTAGCTTGCAAATTGGGTTCAATGGTGAATGGAGAGGGTACGGTAGCTTCAACTGTGAACTGGTTGTTTGAATTGGGTGTCTGGAGCTTCTTCATACGTAAAATGGTGGTCAATTCGGTTGTTTTCAGGTTCAGGGTGTCGCAAATGGCTTGAGTAGCAGTTGCAGTGAAAACGAGCGAAAAGAGAAAATTGGGGCTTTTCCAGCTTTTTAACGAGTATCGGTCACATTTTGACGCGGATAATATAAATGAATAGTTGACAATTTTTTGGCTTGGGCGAGGAGGTGGTTTTCTGAGCCATCACACCGCTTTTGGAGGGCAGGCGGTTTTTTTCGCAAGCACGCAATCTAACCCGGGGCCACCACGTAGCAGAAGAGCGCCCAGGCAAAACCGCAAATCTCGTGTGCCCTCGAGCTGCTATCGATCGGACGATGAACCCGCGTGATATGGATGCGCACCGTTGGATCTTGGGGTAGGAGATCGGACAGCTGTCGCGTGGTTAGGTTGCACAAAGGGAATCGGGAAAGGGATTTGCGGGGCCCGGGATTTTATTATAGCAAATTGTAATTAATTAGTGTATAAGGTCGAGATTAAATATAAGCAACGTGTTAATAAAGTGGGACCAAGGGTTATGTGGCAGGGTTTTTTAACCGTGCCAAGGATTGGTGGGTTAAAAAAGCGTTTGTCGGGGAAATATAAAGCGAGGAAATTACTTAGATAATGTGGGGGGGATAAAAACTTAGGATAAGAGGGTTTTGATGGGTTTAAGAAGGGAAATAGGGAAATTAATAAGGGGGAAAGGTAATATTTGTAATGGGAAATGGGTTTCACACTAGGGAAAAGGGGTTTTTGGTAGGGGGTGATTTTTGAAGGGTAATTACTAGGGAAATGTGTGAAACTAAGGGGTAAGGGTCAAAATGAAAGGAAAATGGGATTTATAACGAATAAAAGGATAATGGGGAAATTACAAAATAAGCACGCGGGGGCATAGTGAAATGAGGGGAAATTAGTTAAACCAGCTTGTGAACATCTTTTCTTTCTCATGAATGCTCCTGTGCATGAAACATAGGATTAAGCATGATAAATGTGCTTTTGACTCAGCAACCTTGTGCATTTGCAATCTTTCTTCTACCTACCCTTTATTTATCCTAACATTTTTCTTCATTTTATTGGGTGCAGTTAAGCTTGCTGACCCTTTATTTCCTTTTCTTTTGACAAGCAAACTATCTAATTCTAACCTTATAACTTCCAATGGCTCAGAGTAAACTGACGAGCTCATTTCTATTCTCTTTCTAACTATTGATCTGCCAAGGTTAAACAATTTGGCTAGATGCTTATTCTCTATCTATCAACATAAAATTTAAAGCATGAATAAGTCAAGATTAAGTTATTTGACCATCATGGATTGTGGCATTTCTGACAAGCTGCACACAACCTTATTTTGCATAAAAAGGTAAAATTTAGTGGCATTTGAATTTGCACACTTTCATGATCTGTTTTATTTCTTTTTGGGGTTCATATTTTTCACTTTTTTTATCTTTTTCTTTCTTTTTGTTCTTTACTTATTCTTTTAGGACACACCCTCTTTACATTTTTTAATTTTTAATATGGAAAACATTTTGCAGAAAGCAAAAGTATGTACAATATTACAAGACTAACCATAGTCAATTCAAAATTATGAATCATATTATTATAGGACCCTAATAGGTGGATTCAAGGGAGGGAAATTCTTTGTCATGCATATTTCTTTGTTTCTCTAGGGTCATAGAAGAATCACTCTTGGAAGTGACTCTCTTTTGTGATTTCCCTTGATGGAATGTGTATGTTTTGTATCCAAGAAATTCCCTTAGAGTTCAGTGGCCCAGAGATGCATCTAATAGCCCTTGAAAGCCCTTAGAAAACCCAAAGAGTCATGAATTTTATGGCCCTTGGAAATACACTGAAATGCTGGAAAAAAAAATACAAAAATTCTAATTTTTCTACCTACAGGTCGAGGGTCGAGGTCATTGTAAAAGGGGTAAAGGCACTAGGGGGTCAAGACCCGACTTTTGACTTGGCCCAGTTTAAAAAGGAATTCGCCTGGTAAGAGTCAACCCTGACTTGGGTCAGAGGTCGAGGTTCAGACCTTGGCGTAGGTCGGGATCAAAGATCAGGTTGTGTGAAAAAGGTTTAACATGTGCAATGGAGGGCATACCCTAACTAGGTCAGAGATC
The DNA here is from genome assembly GCA_000404065.3 of Pinus taeda. NCBI lineage: Eukaryota > Viridiplantae > Streptophyta > Pinopsida > Pinales > Pinaceae > Pinus > Pinus taeda. Next base: position 146,946 of record APFE030637902.1, read on the forward strand.
GTGGGTCAGGCCCGGAAAAGATAAAACACGCGCTGCGATGTGTTCCGACCCCAACTAGTCTGCATGCCTGCCTTCCACGTGGACCAATGCTGGATTACCACATGGCATCCAGATAATGTAACAAGGCAAGTGGGGCCCATCCTTAGAGGGCCATAACTCTCAATCTAGAAGTCAGATTGAGGTGAAATTTTATATCTGATTCGTCTCAACGAGATGAACGCAATGGTGATGATTACTTTGGGTTCAGAGAAGTTTGGAAAAAGTCAAAAATTTTATACCCCATTTTCATAACAGTACCGTAAACATCAGGTTTGCATAGTGACCACCTCTTATCTATGGTTTTGGGTGAGCGGTGTTGTTACACATGAAATAGAGACTAAATTATTTCTCAAACCTGGCACTTGTAGCACATTGTTGAGATGGACATTGTTACTAGATTCTAGCTCAATGAATGTCTTTCCAATTCCTTTAATTGCATAGATGTGGTTGTCTCCAAGCTCTACACTTTGAGATAGTCTTTTTTCCATCATGCTAGTGAGATTGTCATGATCTCCTATCATATGTCTTGAACCACCACTATCTACCAGCCACATATCTTCATCATCTGCAATAGAACCTATTAGAGCAAAAAAGTAAAGGAAATCCTTGTCACCTTTAGACTTCTTTGGTTGTTCATCATCAATGTCGGTTGCGGAAGCATGATGCTTTCCTTTTCTCTTTCTATCTTTCTCTCCTTCAAGACATTGGTTTATATAGTGATTGAATCTACGAAAACAACAACATTGAATCTTTGACATATATTTCTTTCCTTGCAGACCATATTTTCCTTTTGGTTTCTTATTTTGGAAAACAAACTTCTTCTTTCCTCCATTCTTCCTTTTGAAACGAGCGGCAAATGCTTGAGAGGTTTCTTCCTTTCATTCTCTTGGTATAATCCTTGATTATTCCTTAGCACAAGAGGTCCATATTTCCTGAAAAGAGGGAACATCCTTCCTGTTACTTATACAGCTACAAATGCATCCCATCATCTAAGTAGTCCATTAAGTGTTGTAGTCACATGTTCCTTTTCATAGATGAGTTCATCAATTTCTTGAAGTTGGTCCCTTGTCTAAGAGATTTTAACATAATATGAAGCCACAGTGTCATCATTTGTCATCCTCACATCATGAAGCTCATTCTCCAAACTCGTGACTTGACTAATGTTGTTGACTGTAAATAGCTTGGCTAGGTCATCATACATCGCCTTTGAAGATTCAAGCATTGCAATATAGGGAATCAGGTGATCTCTAATGGAATATACAATAAGACTCGTGGTAGTGATATCATCTTCCTTGTACATCTCGTTTCTTGCATTATCTGCTGGTTCAACAACTTTACCCTTCAATATTCAAGATTGTATTCTTTGCAAGAATAAGATCAATTCTAGCCTTCCAAGATCTGAAATTTGAAGGCCCTTCTAACTTGTTCTTTGATTTCATAGAAGAAGCCATGGATGTAGATCAACAAAAAGGACTTCAACAATAGTGATCTCAATGTAGGGTTTCTTCAAAACTGATATTAGTGTTCCTTCCTTCACCAAAGCTCTAATACCATGTTGATTTTTCAAGTGCAACATATACTAGCACAATATTTCTGAAAACGGATAATTACTTCTAATGATGTTGATCTTCTTTCAATTTTTGCAGTATATCATTAAGCAATTATACTTCAGAAATTCAACCATATAAAATAAGTAGAACAATAGAGAAAACAATGCACATAAAGAACACAAGATTTACCCAAGAAAAACCCACTAAGTGGAAAAACCCAACCTTTTCAATAGAGAAATTATTTTGTTCAACAAGAGACACACCTAGACCTCTAGTCAACGACTAGCTCAAACCATCCTTCGACAAATCTATGGTCAAACCTATTCAAACCCTCCAAGTCAAGACTTCCAATCTAATCGAGAACTTCGCTCTACTAATTTTACCTATGCCAAATTTTGGCCTCCCAAAAACTGCTAGAATCCCGTAATTTTGGCCCCCTACAACTACCCAAAAATTTCGACCCCCTGCAGTAGAAACAACCTAGAAAATATGTGAACCAGAGAAAGAGAGTCTTTCCACACGTGTGAGCTAGAAGGGAGAGAAAGAGATGATTTCGTCCTTCTTATTTTGTCCTTCTTCTTCATCCTCTTTTCTCCTTCTTGTCCTTCACTTAGATGCCTAGAAGATACTTGCTTGAGAGAAGTCGAATTGGTGCCCTCTAGAGGAGGTCAAGCTACCTTTATATAGAGATCTGTGTGAGTCGAATTGGTGCATTGTGGAGGAGGTCGGGTTGCCCTTATATAGAGATCTACTTGGGTCTAATGGATGTCTCTTCCTAGGACGACTTAACTTGGAGGGAAGCCGACTTAACTACTTTGGAAACAAAATTTCAAATTCAAAAATTCAAATTTTATTCTTTTAGAAGTCCAAATGGACATGACTCGGAAATATAATTTTTCTTTTCACTCTGGCATGAAGAACATACTTTACAATAATCAAAGTAAATAAATCAAGGGTTGAAATATACATTATGAAGATCAACCATAGTTACAAAATTCAACAAGAAGTCTCTGCTTCCCACACTAGAACACAATCATCTTCCACTATTTCTCTCCAACATTCACCATAAGCTTCATCTTTCATCACAAAAGCAAAACCTGTTGTAAGAACAAAACCCTTCTTGCAACTAGAAGCTTCCCGCCTCTTCTTTTCTTGATAATCTTTCAAGCCAATCCATGGCTCCTTGTTAGATAGGGAAGTCACCCTTCTTCTCTCTAACGATGCACTCTTTTTTGATCAATATGCTTTCCCTTTAGCCTGTACATGCCATTATCTCTAGCATTTTCCAATCAATACTCTTTTGTTGAAGTTCCTTGTCCTGAAGTTCCACTTGGATGAAATCATCCCATAACCTGTTCCAATCTGGAAGATGTTGGAAATACTAAGAGGGGGTAAATCAGTGTTTCCTTTTCTTTAACAATTGGTTAGATTAATTCGCTTAAACATCCAAATCATTATAATTAACAGATCCCATCAACTAAACAATACACAAGATTTGGCTCAATAATAAGCTTAGTTATGTGTGATGTACATACAACAATTTACCAGGGAAGTCTAGAAAGAAGTACAAGACACCCAAGGGGTTTTTCCAGCAATTTGGAAGCAAGCAAATGCTCCCTGAAGGTTGGGATCCTGTACTAGGGATAATGGACCAATTACAATGAGCTACACTCAAGTCACTCCCACTACTACTGTTGCTTGCTCTACTGCTACAACCATTGATGTTGTTGTTGCTTCTTTTGATGTCTACTAGTTCATTGATTACTGTTGTTGTTGCACCAAGTCCACTTTTGTTGATGCACCAAGTCTACTTCTGCTACCACTATAACATTTGCTCCAACATGCTAATGTCAACAACACTTCCACCATTCATCATTGCTCATGTTGCTATTACTGATAATACTAATGCAAATACAACAAAGTTATGTACATTGTTGTCATGTCATATCACTGTTACTGTCAAGGTCAAGCTCCATACAAGGGTGATATCTTTTCTAAAGGTTATTCTGCCACAGAATATTGTCAAAACCCTATTGTCATTATGATCATTGTCTTACTACTACAAATAATAATGATGCCCAAAACCAAATCTCTTATAGTTGCATGATGAGTGTTGTGTCCAAAGAATAGACAATGCTCCAAGATTGTTATAGAACCTTTGAACCTCAAGAGTGAAACTGTTGCAAATATGATTGCTTAAACTCTAAGTGAAGTTCCACTGTTGTAACATAGCTCTATGTTAGATCTTTTTACTGCAATCATTATCATTGTTCCTTGCTTAAATTACATTTAATGAAAGTAGATCCTATTGTCATAGCTCAAATCATTTACTCCATCGTTATGGCATCACTAATAATGATATCGAGCTCTACAACAATATATATCATTTGTTCATGTTAGGAGGACCTTGTTGCAATAATCCAGACTTCCTCATACTACTACTGGGGCCACAATACTCCATACTTCTTCAACAAACAATATTGCTACAAGAGCTAAGGAATTAAATGTACAAGATCAATGTAATTCCAAACTTCAAGATCCAAAAAATGAGACACTCCTTTATTACTGAGATATGTAACCCAAATATTACGCTACTACATCACGCCTTCAAGAATGAACCACTATCTTTAGGTTCTGCATGTCATGGAGATCTTTGTGTTGTCCATAGGAGTAGTTGCAGCGAGTGTTGATTATTAAAGCTCATCAAGATTAGGCAAAAAGGATCTCAAGCATAGATCTTAGAGCAGCGGAAAACTGTTTGCACAAGTTTGTGGTCTTGAAGGTAGAAGTGTCCTTCTCTTCAAGGCTTCATTTGTTGCATACTAAAGAGCTGAATATACCAGAATTTTTCTCCTTTTTTTTACAAGTTGACTAAGATCGAGGGTTAAAAGTGTTAGAGAAAGGTTACATGCATCATTGTGGTTGCAAAATTACATGAGCATACGCCATTGCCATAATTGTGGATGACGCATATTTTCTTAATGTTGCATGGTTAGGGTTTCTTCAAAATTGCATAAAGACAATGCTCCGTGAATTTGGATGCTACATCATACAGTTATGTCTCAATCAAAGTGGGCATATCTCCTTAGGTAGAGCATTTGTCACAAGTGTCGAGCTTAACTTCACATTCTTTACAGACCCTGAAACGAGTGTAGATATGAGTTGCCAAGGTTCATTGCATCACAAGTCCAAGTTGGTTTCGTTTTCAAGCCTTAAGAATCTCATAGAAGAGACTCAAACCCTAGTCTTCTCACTATTTTCTCTCTAATTTTGGCTCCAAATGCGAGCTCTTTCCCACTGTTACCACAAAAGTGTACGGTGCGAGCAAATGAAATGTGAATTTATTGTAGTAGTCTTAGAGATACAAGGTCTGAGCCACACACAAATGTGAGCTACAAGGATCACAGTTTAGTCTCAGAAAATTTGGGCCTTAAAGAGTTTTGATTCCCAACAAAAAGCCATTTAAGAAATAAAAACCTGAGAACCAAAAGCCAAGGACTTTTCTTTCTATAAAATCTATGTTCGAACTTCAGAACTTCTCCATTGTAAACCTGCAAAACTAATAATCCCAATGAAACCCCAATGAAAGTAAAGCAAAACTTAGCCCCAAAATAAAACACTTGAACTGCCTATAGTTTCCTTTTCAAACTTTCACACAGTGAAACCGATTTCGAATATGAACCAACAAATGTCAAAATTTGGGTACGAGAGGACAAGTGGTTCCCTAAGGCTTTGATCTTTGGCCTAGGGAAAAGTGTCCAAAATTATTTGTACTTTTCTCCTAAAGTGACTTTATAAGTGGTAAAGCCAATTTAATTTAAAAGTGACTTTATAAGTGGTAAAGCCAATTTAATTTAAAAGTGACTTTATAAGTGGTAAAGTTACATTCTAATTTAAAAGTGACTTTATAAGTGGTAAAGTTACATTCTAATTTAAATGTGACTTTATTAAAGTCAATGAAGAATTAGAAAGTGAAAAAGTGACGATGGAAATAAAAGGCTAAGTGGGTATTTATTTAAGTGGGTGAGTTAAAAACTAGAAAGTGAGAATTATATGCACATTTATTCTCATCCCTAGATCTAAATGAATTTCAGCCATTAGATCTTAGGGTAACCCAAAAGGTCATTTAGAAAGTAAAAGGAGAAGAGAAGAGTGAAAAATCTATTAATTCTTTCATGAACATTTGAGAGAAAGAGAAGAGAGAGCAAGGAGAAAATTTTTTAGTAGTGGGGAAGTGAAGGAGAGCATCAAGAAGACATTTCAACAAATCTAGGCAGCAGCATTTATTGGCACGCATCCTAAGGAAAAACTGTACAGTAGGAGAAAGGCACAAAAATTGAGGAAGAGGGATAGCAGCAAGGGCACAAATTTCGAGGCAGATTTGGACACAATTTTTGAGGCAGTCATGCTATTGAAATTCGTACCGTCTGTACAACAAGTTATACGCACATTTTTCGAGGCAGGTCGTACAACATTTAATGTTGTTTTATTGCTGGAAAATTTTTGTTTTGGTTGTTTGTTGATTGACACTATTTTTGAGGTGGAGTTCAAGCATGGAAATCGAGATAAATTGTAATTTGTGGTTGCTGGAATTTTTATTGTGTATTTCAGTTTCTCTGTAAAAGCATTTTCAGAAATAAAGAAGAGCTCTCAAACTAGTTTTGCCTAAGAGCTGTAGGGGGTTTTTCCAGGGTCACATTGACCAAAAATCATTGTGTTATTTTCTGTGTGTGGCTATCATAATTTTGTTGTGTTTTATTTCTACAACTTCAACAATTATGAAATCTTTAAATTTGTGTTTTTAGCAAATATTGTCATTTCCATATTTTATAATTTTTATCATGCTTGGATTTAAAACTAAATGCATGGAGTGATAAGGAAAACTGATAACCGGAGTGGGGGTTGAAATTTCTTCATCGTATCAGAGCTTGGTTGGCTGAAAAGTGCAATTTGGGACAGCAAAGTGAAAATTACAGCAAGATGATTTTTACACAGAAAACAGAAACCTTTACCACAAATTTAAAAATTTCAGTTTGGTAGGACAGTGAAACATGACTTTGGTTTTGAGAGTGGAAGACAGGTTGGATGGACAGAGCAACTACAATGCATGGAGGGAGAAAATCCAGAGCATCTTTGAGGAAGCAAAAGTCTGGGGCATTATGGTAAATACTACACAGAACCCAGTAGTAGTTCCTGTTGACCCTGTACAGTTGGCAAAGTTTAACAAAAAGAATTCTATGGCAAAAAGATTGATTCTGGAAGGAATCAAAGATCATGTCATTCATCATGTGAGAGGAAAGACTTATGCACATGAGATGTGGATAGCCTTGACCAGTCTTTACCCAAAGCTCAAATGAAAACAAAAAAATGGTCCTAAAGGAGACACTGAAGGCCATTAAAATGGCTAAGACTCACAGTGCTACAGCATACCTCACAAAAATCACTTCAGTGAGAGATGAGTTAAGAGTCGTAGGTGAGATCATTGCACCCACTGAGTTGGTGAAGATTGTTTTGAATGGTCTTCCCAAGACTTGGGAGAATTTTGTGGATGGCATTGTTGCACGGAAAAACCTTCCTGATTGTAAGAGGTTGTGGGATGATTGCATTCAGAATGAGATCAGAAAGAACCATATTGGGGCAGCCAAACAAGTGGAGGAGGATGACAATGTGGCATTGTTAGCAAGAGGCAAGAAGGGCAGAGCAAAAAAGCAAGCTTCCAACAGTGGAGGCAAAGGCAAAGGTAAAGGCAAGCAACAGAACAAGGAGAAGAACTATTCCAAAGTCAAATATTGGAATTGTCAAAAGTTGGGACATTATGTTGTTATGTGTCCGGAGAAGAAGAAAAAAAAAGGGAGAGTCAAGCCCATGGCAGCGTCTACAAAGATAGAGAACTTTGACCGGGAGTTTGGGTTCATAGCTTGTGAAGCCACTAGTGCGGGATCACCTGCCATACAGGTTCAGAGGGAGTGTGCAGTCCCCGCTACTAGAAGAGCATCTTCTAGCATTTGGTATGTTGATAGTGGCGCTTCCCGCCACATGACATGAGTCAGAGAGAACTTCTCAGAGCTTTCAGAGGATGATACTGATATGGAGGTAGTACAGCATGGTTAGAGCAGTCGGTGTGGGGAAATTGACATTTTATAGGGGACCCAAACCTCCCTTGAAAGTGTCAGCACTTGAGGACATAGGGTATGATGTGTTGTCCAGCAGAGAGCAGGTTCTTATATATCCTAGGGGAACTCCAGCGTCTTCAGCTAGAGTAATTGGTGTGCGCCATGCCAAGGTGTACAAGTTCTCATTCCAGCCCCTAATGGCATTATGTAGCAGCACCCGAGACAGGACCGACAGCAGATCTAGCAATTCAGAGTTGTGTGAGATTTGGCACTGCAGGATGGGGCACATGTATCATGGGACCTTGAGTACATTGTGGGAGATCACCACTACTGTGCCAAATTTCAATTCTGATCACTTTGATGTATGCAAAGGATGTGTTATGGGGAAGTTTGCCAAATCCCCTTTTCCCAGCACTGACAGCAGAGCGACCAGGATCCTTGACTTGATTCATACCGATGTGAGTGGTCGAATTTCTCATGTATCCTTGAGTGGCTATGAGTACTATGTTTTATTCATTTATGACCACTCCAGGAAGACCTGGATTTATTTCTTAAAGACCAAGAGTGAGGCCTTCAAGCAGTTTCAAGAGTTCAAAGCTCTTGTGGAGACCCAGACAGGTAGGAAGATCAAGGTCCTCAGGTCGGACAATGGAGGGGAGTATATCCTTGGTGAGTTTGTTGATTTTTGTGTTGAGGCAGGCATTAGGAGGGAGTTCACAGTTCCTTACAACCCCCAACAGAATGGGGTTGCCGAGAGGAAGAACAAATCCATTGTAGGGGTTGCCAAAGCCATGCTTCATGATCAGGCTGTTACCTTTATTTTTGTGGGCATAGGCTTACAACATTGTTGTGTACTTGCAGAACATGAGTCCACATTGTGCCTTGGGGAATGTGACTCCAAAGGAGGCTTTTTCTGGGAAGAAGCTTGATGTTGGGCACTTTCGTATCTTTGGGTGCCTTATATATTCCTATGTCCCCAAGGAGAACAGGACCAAGCTAGAGCCCACTAAAGATAAGGGCATGTTTGTGGGTTATAGCTAGACCTTGAAAGATTATTGGAATTATTTTCTTGTGCAAAGGAAAGTGGTTGTCAGGCAGGATGTGAAGTTCGAGGAGGAGAGAGCTTTCAAGAGGTGACGGGAGTTAGAGTATTCAGAGTCACCAGAACCTCAGGAGAAGCTGAGTCAGTCATAGGGATCCAGTGATCAGGGATCATGAGGTACATCAATTACAATGTCAAGTCCATTAGTGAGCAGTGGCTCTCAGAGTCAGGTGGGTGGTTCTTCGGGCATCATGCAGGGCAGTCCATAGAGCAGTTCACGGGGTAGTCTACTAATGGACAATTCGCATGGTACTTCAGTGTCTACAGGCACAGATTCAGGCATGAGGTCAATTGGCAGGCTTTCAGGAGTTCAGGCTTTTGATGATGATGAGGATTCTTTCACTCTGGTGGGAGAAGTATGCTGAGGGAAGAGGAAGCCCAAGTGATTTTCAAGATACCTTGCGCGAGGCCACATCAGCCGCTGGGCCAAAGAGACAGGTTAGAGAGAGTAAACCACCTAAGCAATTATGTAGTTACATGGCATTGGTAACAAGCATTGTTGACTCTGAGCCTTCTAGTTATGAGGAGGTAGCCAGCCAGCAAGTCTGGAGAGAGGCCATGATGAAGGAGTATTCTTCTATTATGAAGAACGATGTTTGGGAGGTAGTGATGAGGCCTGAAGGTAAATCAATTGTTACTTCCAAATGGCTCTACAAGATAAAGCATGTTGCGGATGGCAGCATCGAGAAGTTCAAGGCTTGATTTGTGGCGAGAGGGTTCTCGCAGGTAGAGGGAGTTGACTATGAGGATACCTTCACTCCCGTAGTTCGATATACATCTATTCGCTCCATTATATCGATTGCAGCAGAGATGGGTTGGAAGATCCATTAGATGGATGTGAAGACTGCATTTTTCAATGGCTTCATTCAGGAGGAGGTTTATATTGAGCAGCCGCAGGGCTTTGAGGTGCATGGGAAGGAGTCCCATGTATGCAGATTGAAAAAAGCATTGTATGGCCTGAAGCAAGCTCTTAGAGCTTGGTACTCTAGGATTGATACATACTTGCAACAGTTGGGTTTCACAAAGAGTGAGGTTGATCTGAACCTATACTTCATTGTGGTGGGTGAGAAGCCTCTCATTCTGGTGTTGTATGTTGATGACTTAATCATCACTGGTGCAGAGAGACTCATTGAGGGCTGTAAGAGAGATCTTGCTTCAAAGTTTGAGATGAAGGATATTGGCTTGATGCATTATTTTCTGGGATTGGAGGTGTGGCAGGAGGAGGGGCATTTCTTCCTCGGACATGTGGATATTCTTAGCAGATTTCACATGGAGGATTGCAAACCCATGTCTACACCTATGATCACTAACTGGAAGAAGCTTCACGCTTCTGATTCCGAGTTGGTGGATCCTACTCTATATAGACAGTTGATCGGTAAATTTATGTATTTGGTCAGCACTTGACGAGATATATGTTTTGCAGTTAACACTATGAGTCAGTTCATGTGTGAGCCCAGGAGAGCGCACTGGGTAGCTGCAAAACACATTCTTCATTACTTGCACGGGACTGTGGATTTTGGTCTGGATTATAGACAAGGTGATGGAGTGAGACTAGTAGGGTACACGGATTCAGATTGGGCATGTTGTGCTTCAAATAGGAAGAGTACTTCTAGGTGTTGTTTTGGGTTGGATTCGGCAGTTGTGTCGTGGATCAGCCGGAAACAACAGTCAATTGCATTTAGCTCAGCTGACGCAGAGTATATGGCGACTAGTTTGGCTATTTGTGAGGCCATATGGCTTCACAAGGTGTTGTTTGGTCTATATGGTCAAGCATTGAGAACTTTAGTAATTTACTGTGATAATCAGAGTTGCTTAAAACTCATGAAGAATCCATCTTTTCATGACAAGTCAAAGCATATTGAAATCAATTATCACTTCATTAGAGACTATGTATAAAAGAGAGAAAGATCAATTAATTCTTTCATGAGCATTTGAGAGAAAAAGAAGAGAGAGTAAAGAGAAAATTTCTGAACAGTGAGGAAGTGAAGGAAAATAGCAAGAAGACATTTCAACAAATTTGGGCAACAACATTTATTGGCACACATCTCAAGGCAAAACAGTGCAGCGGGAGAAAGGCATGAAAATCGAGGAAGAGGGACAACAACAAGGGCACAAATTTTGAGGTAGATTTGGGCACGATTTTTGAGGCAATCGTACTATTGAAATCTATACTCTTTGTATAGCAAGTTTTGTGCACATTTTTCAAGACATACCGTACAACATTTATTGTTGTTTTATTGATGGAAAAATTTTGTTTTAGTTATTTGCTAATTGGCACGATTTTCGAGGTGGAGTTCAAGCACGGAAATCGAGATAGGTTGTAATTTGTGGTTGCTGGAATTTTTACTGTGTATTTCAGTTTCTCTATAAAAGCATTTTCAGAAATAAAGAAGAGATCTCAAACTGGTTTTCCCCAAAAGTTGTAGGGGGTTTTTCGAGGGTCACTGTGTTATTTTCTGTTTGTCGCTATCATAATTTTGTTGTGCTTTATTTCTGCAATTTTAGTAGTTGTGAAATCCCTAAATTTGTGTTTTCAGAAAATATTGTCATTTCCAGATTTCAGAATTTTTATCATGCTTGGATTTAAAACTAAATGCATGGAGTGATAAGGAACACTGATAACCGGAGTGGGGGTTGAAATTTCTTCAACAAAAACCTGTGGAATCAAAGCAACATACTACTATCGAAGAACAGAGATCTATATTCATAAATAACACAGGACCAGATATGTGTTAACCATACAAATGCATATATAATCAAACACACAAGAATATGGAGGAAAACTTGAATAACTTTATTAAGATCAAGAATAGCAAGAGGATTACAACCATATGTTCTGACCCAGCATCATCCTCCAGCAAGAAAGCCCTTCTTCACCTCAAGTAAAGCTTAGATTCCACTTGGAGACTGATGATCTCTTACTCATCCCTGGTCGAAAACAAAGAGGCAAGTGTCAGAGGGGAAGCTTCTGGAAGATTCCATGATCTTCCACCTTGCAAATTGTCCTTGCCATTTGACATTCCCGACCATCGCACCCTACAGAGGGGCCATTTAGTATGCATCGCACCCTCTGCACTGGGAAGGTGATATGCATCGCACCTTCTGCACTGGGTATTCAGTATGGTCTAGTTTGACCGTTTATGATCAGTTTTTAGTGGAGAACTTCTGGGAGATGATGTAATCCACTGACCTTGTTCCTTTAGGCAGTGAAGCAACACTTTTAGGGACTTAGGAGCCCTCAGTTTA
>APFE030637911.1:15422-30440 GCA_000404065.3 Pinus taeda
CTAAACGTTATACTTCAAGCCTTTTCAAAGGAGTTAAGTCTAAGCAATGCTGAGAATAATTCTAAAAAAAAAATTAATAAATTGATTTTCAAAACCCTTTATCCTGGATTGCAGGCCATGCCTTGGACACATTAAAATAAAAAAAATGTTGATTTGTGATTTGCTAAACGTTATATTTCAAGTATTTTAAAAGAAGTTAAGTCTAAACAACGCTGCCAAACTTAAAAAATTAAATTAATATATTGATTTTGAAAACCTTTGATCAGCAAATTTCAACTTCATAATATAATATTTGTGGTCATGCAGGTATATCATATTTTATGGTTGGGGTTCTTTGATTTATTTTTATGTCAATCTAGAAAAATACTCAAGTTACATGTCATTTGGTGGAGTTTTATGTCAATCTAGAAAAATACTCAAGTTACATGTCATTTGGTGGAGTTTTATTTTTTTTAAAAGGAGTTATGGATAATGTGATTATATATTTTATGGTTGGGGTTCTTTGATTTATGTTTATTTCAATCTAGAAAAAATACTCAAGTTACATGGATTTGGTGGAGTTTTATATTTTTTTAAAAGAGTGATGGATATTGTGATTATTCAGATATAGGTTGAATGTTTTTGTAGGAGTGAATTTGGAGTGAATTATTAAAGTTGTTATATATTTATATATAATTTTTAAAAGTCGTTAATAAAAATTTTGTTATAAAAAATATTTTGGAAGATTTGGGAAGCTATCCCGCATAAGTTTGTGTGGAAAAGTGACTTACATAAATTTGAGTTTTCTTTTAGAGGTAATTGTCATAAAGAATTATTTGTTATTCTTTTATAAAGATATATTTATTAAAGTTTTTTGGTTTTCATTAAAAAGATTGTTTAACAAAGACATTAAAGTTCTTGGAGACCTTTGTAACACATAATGTAGAGACTGGAAGAGTTAAGCGACCTTATAAAAAATTTCAATCTTGTCTATCCATATAAGATTATCTTTCAAAAATCAATCTCTCACGCCCTTTTTTTCTCAATCTTACCCTCCGAGGGACCTTATGAAGTACACATTGGTATATCAATATAAGTGATTGTCAAAGAAAGCAATGTTGGAGGCCAAACTCAAAAAGTTTGGAGAATCAAGTCTAAGAAGAAGATATGAATTTAGTGATTAAAATCTACATGAAAGTGGTGCCTTGAGCCTGAAAAACCCTATATTGTCTAGTTGTTATTGCATGGAGGTCTACCCATATGACAATGCCTATAGAAATTGGGAGTTTCTCATCTCAAATTCCCCTTGTGTGGCAAGAATATAACAACAAAACATATTTTCTACTTTTGTAGTTATGCCCAATTAGATTGGAAGTGGGTATCTATTCTATGTCATTCATTACTCCCAAACTAGATTACTCATAAGGCCACTTTATAAAGAGATTCTCTCTCTTAGACCATTGATTTTCACACTACATGGGATTGGATCAAATTCAAGATCCTATATTATACTGGGAAAACTAGAAATAAATGTATTTTCACAAGTACACAACACATCATAAGATTTTATTGGTAGAAAGGTTCTCTAATATGCTCCCACCCTCTTCTATAGATACAAGTTCATACATGTAAAGCGCAGATGGAGGTAGCTCATTTGCATGAGTTGATTTACAACAAGACCAATATCCCTTGTACCATAAGCAAGGTGACACCTATAGGGTGCTTCCTTACCTAGTCTACTAATTCTTAGGATTTCATTGGATGTCAGCACCAACATAGGGTAGGTTGAGGTATTAGAGAGCATGAAGAAAGAAAGCAAAGATAACCTCCAACAAGTGGCTTCAATCTTCCTTACCTTAACAAGTTTTCAATTACTATGATGATCATCTCATCACAAGATCATTCTTAAAAATACAAGTAGAAAAACAACAAATAAACACTAATATAACAATTCCTAAAATTTTAACTAAAAAATGAAGACTTCATTATGAATACAAAAACTCTCTTCTTGAAATAAAATTTTTCCCATAACATCATAAATTAACAATGTGTTTTGCCAATCAACCCTTATATTGATTTTTTTCCTGTCAAGAAAAAATTCAACCTCCTAGGGCCTGGATATATGGCCCCCTATGTTTTTAAAGAGGTGGTACTCCTCCTTCGATGCACACTCTGATTTTCAATATATCCTAAGAAATTATATACATTAATATCATACACCTATAAGTGGATTAGGTGTGGTAAAAAGAACACATATCATTAATAAATATACAAATTTTAATTCATCATGTCCATCCATTCATAATTGTGAGGTACACATCATTGAAGTAAGATAATAGACAAATATTAACGAATAATGTTTCAATGATTCATAGAGCTATAGAATAATTTCATTTATTGATTCATAAAGGGCAAAGGAAAATATTCACGAGATTCATATTGTTTTAAAATAAGTCTCAAAATCATAAATGAATTTCTTTCCCGCAAGGGATATCTCTATGAGATTCAAATTAATTTTAAAAATCCAAAGTTTTGAAATGTTAGGTGCCTAAATCACTTTTCAAAATACCAATACCTAAAATTGTAAAATTAAATGCATTCATCACATAGGTGGACTAGGATTGGGCTACTGTGGATTAGTAAATATTAAGGTACTTGAAAGAAAGAAAAAAATGTAGTTAAGGATCTGCTTAAGTGTCATACAAAAAAATCATGAAATTTGGATGACCAAAGATTGGGAAGAAAGAGGGGAATTACTTCAATGGATTTGGATACTCTCAAAAATGGTGCAAAATGACCTCTCTCATTGATGTTCAAGAAGATGCTCATTTATATGGATGAAAGGATGTTGTTAATCTAATTGTTTGATAGTTATTATTAACAATTTCTTGCAGTGATTTTTCCATCCATTCTTCGATTTGTTTTTTCATTAGAGGAACCGTTATGTCCTATTTGACATGTAGGTTAAAGATTTCCTCCTTGATATCTTGGGAATCCACTCGTAGATGTGCAGTTGTAGTTGATTGGTTTTCATTATTGTTAACAAATGTAACTAACCATTTTTTAATTTCAACTTCATGGAAATTGGTTAAGTTGTCAAATTTGAAACCCTTTGATGTCTTGATAACCTCTAGCTCTTGTGGTATATCTTTGGAAATGAGCATAAAGTATTTAGTCATTCATGGGCCCTGGAATTATTTGAAAACTTTAATCCTTAAGGAAGGAAATGATCCTTTTATCATCAATATTTGTACAATCATAATAACCTCTTCTAGCATTTTGATTCTAGCAGACCAACCAAATTTGATTTGCTTAAGTCTTTTAGGCCCCAAGAGACTTTTTTGTCTCCTATGGAATTTGTGGAGTGAGTTGATTATATGCACAAAAGTTGATAAATCATTATTGACAAATTGTTGATAAATTTCAAGATCCTTTTTAAGATACTCAACGAATGAGCGAATTCTCTGTGCCAAATTTCTTAAGTGTATGGTGATTTCCCATAATTCTTCAATAATTTTCATTCCTCTATTAATATTAATTACAATATAAAACTTGATTCCAGTTAGAAGGTGTGCCACTTTTTGTATTCAACGAGGTGTTTCAGGTGCAGTTTCGAGTGTTTTGACATCCAAAAAAACCATGAACAAAGGAGTTGGATTGAGAAATTCTTCAAGCTCATTTATTTACCTTTTGAGTGTCAAATTCTATGCCTCCTATTCTGTAATAGAGTATGCCAGAGCTTTACCAACAGTTTGGTGCAACTTTAGGAGTCCAATAGCTCCTACTTCAAAGATATCCACTTATGTTCTTGCTAATTAATGACCCTTTTATTTTGAACCTTTACTCTTTCGACCCTTAGTTTCTTATTGTTCCTATCATAGTGTGCATCTTTCATAGTCAATGAATGGTGATCAAAGGTGATTAATTCCTCTGCAATTTCTTCAATCATTCTCTAGTTTAAACTATACAAGTTGAAATTCTAATAAGGTTGTGTGGTGCTATCAACTTCCATGTTAGCTGGCTCTTTCGCAGGTTGAGTGTCCTTAGGATTTTTACTTTTTGATGATTCAATAGTGTGTGATCCTTCGAGGATCACATTGGGAGGTGTCTCCTTTCCATCTCTTCCACCTGAGGTCCTATCATTACTCATTCTTCCAGTCACAAAAATATCTTTTTCTTGTGACTTGAGGACGAAATTGGGTGAGCCTAAGGTGTCAAAGTTGGAGGGGCATTTTTAGGCTTTCCTGTCTCTTGTAGAAATTATGGTGTATATTTGTAACTGCTCGAAGTTTTAATCAAAATCACAAGGCACAAACCTACTCTACATCTCTGCAGAATTCAATTCAAAATTTAGAACATCAATCACAAACATTTAATGAGAAATAGAACACATGCACAAAGTATTTTTCTAGGGGAAAACAATCTGATAAAAACCCCAATACATGCTTGCATTAATCTTATGAATAGAGATGTATTACATTTGCTTTGCTCAAATGAGAACAACCTGCAAGTGAATAACCTATCTATTTTCTCACTGAGAAGCTCTGACCCAGACTTAGTCAATTTCTGCCTCTGCTTAAGCCCCTGTATCCTTGCATAATTCCTTGAAAATAATTCCCCTATTATTTAGGAATTTCTCTAAAATTGATTGCGCAATTCCCAAGATTGATAATCTAACTACATGAAACACTTGTACACTTAAGACTAGTCTAAAATTGATGTTACAGTGCCTTAGAATATCCACCACAGCTAGGGAACTTGAATTCTCTACATGCACTTTCTATTTTGGGTTGATTGATTAGTTATCTGGATGATCACTGAGTTAGACTGAAGTCTCATTGCACAACTAACCTTCCACTAGTTCCTACAACAGTTGGAACTAGTTTAATTGAAAACAACTTGAAATAATTGACCTTGATTGCTACAAATTAGCAATCACACATGCTTAACGAAACTATAACTCCTCCAACTTGAATTTACTGAGTAAACTGGGTGACACAAGCCATGTCACACAAGTTAACTGCATCTAAGTTGACTTTTGATGTGGAAATTCGATTTTTCTCAATTTAATCAAGGCGAAATCAAATTGAGAATTTCTTGCTACATTTTTTAGCACTCCCTCTCAACAATATAGGGATTATCAACCACCCCTATCCTGTACCTGTGGAACTTGAACTTACCACTTGACAAATCCTTTGTCAAAATGTCAGCATATTATTCAGAATGTAATGTAGCAACATTATTTGCCTCTACACACAGTCCCATAAATGGTGATACCAGATATCTATATGCTTGGATTGATCATGAAATACATGATTCTCAAAGAGTTTGATGCAACACTAATTATCACAATAGATCATAATTGGATCCATCATCTGACCTAACAGTCCCACAAGTATCTTTCTCATCTATATTGCCTCACATGTTGATTGACTTGCAGTCATGTATTCTGCTTCTGCCAAGCTTAGCGCCACAAATATTTGCTTCTTGTTGTAATAAGAAACCACTATGAACCCAACATTGAAAATTCCAGCTGATGTACTTTTCTGGCCTTATGGACTCCCTGCCCAATCTGCATCTATGAAACCACATAGCTTCACTCCCTCTATCCATTTGTACCATAGTCCAAACTCGATAGTGCCTCTGAGGTACTATAAACATGCTTAGTTTCCTTCCAATATAAATTGGTTTGCCTAAACATAGCTTAACTTAGTTGGTTGAATGCATAGCACATATCTAGTTGTGTGTTCACAATATACATTAGTGAACCTACTAGCTGCCGATAAATTGTAGCATCCACTTCTTCACTTGAAGAGGCATCCTCCTTCCTCTAGTTGATCGCTAGAGGCATCTCCATGGGTTTGCAACTCTCCATGAAGAATCTCTATAGTATATTATTTGCATACTTACCTTGAGACACAAATAGTTCTCTATCCCCTTTTCATACTTCCAACTCGAGGAAGTAGTACATGTGACCCATGCCCTTCATTTCAAATTCCCTTGCAATTTCCTCCTTACAAGATCTGATCAACTGCTTATCATTAGTCAAAACCAAATCATCAACATATAAGACAATAATAAGAAATTTACCTTTTACCAAGATGTGATATAGGTTTGAATCCGCTTCACTTTTGGTGAAGCCCAAACGGGTGAGATAACTGTTGGTTTGGGTGTACCAAGCACGAGGTGCTTGTTTGAGACCATACAACGCTCACTTGATTTTGCACACATGAGACTCTCGATCAAATGTCTCAAAACCTTATGGTTGTTGATGTACACCTGCTCCTCAATAACCCCATTGAGAAATGTTTTTTTTACATCCATTTGGTGGATATTTCACCCCATCGACGTAGCCAGCGTAATAATTGATCTAATGCATGAGTACCTTGCTATAGGAGTAAAGGTCTCCTCATAGTCAATTCCCTCAACTTGAGAGTATCCCTTGGCCACAAATATGGCCTTATACTTCTCTATGCGTCCGTTTGCTTCATGCTCAACCTTGAAGATCCATCTCAAACCCACAACTGATTTATCTACTAGTATTGAGACCACTTCCCAAACATTCTTCTTTACAATGGATTTGTAGTCCTCCACCATTGCATCAACCCATACAGGTTTCTCTACTACTTCCTCGAAAGAGGATCACTCAGCCTCTACAAGATCAGTCATTAGAGCCATGTATCCAGTGTGTTTTTTAGGTGACCTTCTCTGCCTGCAAAAATTTGAAGGAGCTACCACATTCTCCCTCGCATCCTGCACAAGCCTATCAAATTCCTTGGTTCTTTTCCTGCCTTTTTTGGATGGTTATGCTTGAGTGGGTGTATCCATTCTCTACTCCTAAGTTTGTGGCTGCTCCACAACTTCCTGAGGATCCTCATTTGGAGCTAA
Organism: Pinus taeda; assembly: GCA_000404065.3. Taxonomy (NCBI): domain Eukaryota; kingdom Viridiplantae; phylum Streptophyta; class Pinopsida; order Pinales; family Pinaceae; genus Pinus; species Pinus taeda. The sequence goes on from APFE030637911.1 coordinate 22,290, forward strand.
AAGCTCCACTTCTGGTGGGATCTGAAGCTCCCTCCCAAGATAACATTGCATGGCTTTCTCCTCATCAAACTTTACATCCCTTCACATAACTCTCATTCTGAGGTATGGTAAGTACACATGGTAATTGTGAGGATTTTTTGTGTAACCCATAAATACCTCGAACTATCTTGTTGACTCAAGCTTCTTCCTTGATTCTTTAGAGGCATGGCAATAAACAGAGGCTCCAAAAATCCTGAAGTGCAAGACATCTGACTTCCTCCCCAAGAAAGCCTCCTCCAGTGTAATCATACAAAGAATCTGATGAGGACTTTGGATCTGCAAAGAGACTCTTGTGTTTCATTCCTCAACCCACAAATTCATAGGTAGGCCTTGGTCATGTAACATAGCCATCGCAACTCCCACAATTCTACAGGTTGTGGGGTGTTGTCATCTCTATTTGAATATCTTATTTTGCACAATTTTTTTTGAATTCATTAAAAACATACTCACCTCCATTATTTCTCCTAGGAGGCTTCACCTTCTTTCCGGTTTCTTTCTCAACCAGTGCCTTGAATTCTACAAACTTGGAGAATGTCTCATATTTCTTCCGCATGAAGAAGATCCAACACTTCCTTGAGAATTCATCAATAAAAATGACAAAATATTTGTGTTGTCAGACATCATAGTGGATCCTTTGCAAAATGCATGTGCTTTGTTATCCCAATCATGGAATGTGGATTTTGTGTACTTCCCCAAAGTACATCCTTTGCATACATGTTGTTGTTTGAGTGCTCCTTTGTGGAGGCCAGTAGTTATTTGTTGAATAATCTTCATGGCATCATGATGCAAATGGCCATGTATTCTATGCGAAAGTTCATCGACATCGCGGCTCTGCACTGTCTTTGCCTTAGTGCTTAATGCAATGTAATCTTCCACATCTAGCTTATATAGGTTCTTCACCCAAAACCTAATCTACTTCACTTGTCCCATGGCTATGTGTCTCAGGAATTCTTTCCCTTTGTTGAAGATCACATCATAATCACGGTCTTTAAAAACTGCAATAGAGATGAGATTCTTCTTTAGGCCTAGAACAAACATGACATGCTTGAGTTTGAGAGGGGAGTTCGACTCCCTATGAAAGGTGACTATACAAATCTTGATCGTGTTTTACCTTTCATCGTCCCCTAGCTCGAAGGGCATCTGGAGATATTTCTTCTCTAGGTCACTGAAAGAGTCCCTACACCATGTCATGTGGAATGATGCACCTGAGTCCAAATACCACACGCTCCCCATCATTGTGTTGGTCATGCATGTGATAAGGGTGAAGTCAAGCTCTAACTATGAAGCCAAATATCACCTGCTCCTCCTCTTGAGGTATTATTTCTTGAATTTTGTGTGGACATTTTGTGGCATAGTGCCCGAATTCATAACAATTGAAGCATTTAATTTTGGACAAATCTTTCTTCTTGCCTCCTTGGTTGGATTCTAGTTTGGTTTGAGATTTCTTCCCTTTTCCCTTCCTTCCCTTTCCAACAAATGCAATTTTTTCTTCATCGTCGCCCTTGGATGAAGTTCCATCTCTAGTATTCCACCTTATTTCCTCCTATCCCAAATCAGACCATAAAAGTTCGCAATTCGGTAATTTCTTGTTGGGTAATGGACCCCCCCGTAATGGTTTTGGGGCTCAAAGTCCACAATTTTGGGTAAAGGAATGGTACAAGATCCGTGAAGTGCGTGGAACGCGAATTGTAATGGGTTAAGTCCAAGGGTAGTCCGCCCTAAAATGTTATCGATTAGTCTAGAATGCTTTGGCTTACCTGTGGTCCGCAGACCATGGGAATGTACAAATAGAACAAGGATCTAGGTTTAGAGGACAATTTTTGAAGTTTAGCTAGATATATGGTTTTGTGAAAGCGAAAGTGCTCTAAGTCTGTAAGTCCGAGTCAAGGGTAGTAGAAGGTAGAGGAGGCTCTGCAGCTATGTGCGCAGAGTCCTGATAGAGTCTGCAGCTGTGTGCACGGACCTCTGCAACTGAGTGCGTAGGGCGGAAAGTGGAATGTACTAAACATAATATTAATAAAGATACGTGTTTCTGAAATATTGTGTATCTGATCACCGATCTGAATGTTTATGTTTATGTTATGATTTTATGAAGTATATTTATGACTGCGTGCACTATGTTTAATTTTTAAATGTTTGCTTAAAAACCTTAAATAATAGAACAGATCTATAATAACAATAAGAAGACTAAGGATCTAAGAAACTCCCCCTCAAGGTTCTTCACGAGGTCCCCACTACTGCTTGGACTAGCAAAAGTAAGTAGATCAGGTTGCGAATTCTCTAGTCCTCATCAAGACATCCCTAGGGTGCGGAAACCTGGTTCCAGCACCCTCCCCTACTGCCTCAGGTGAGACTTCAGTCCGTGCTCCGCGGATTGTTTCCAAAAGGGCTACTAGTATGGGATTTGTTTGGCTAAATACTCTTCTGAACCTGGGTCAGGGCCCAATAAGCCAACAAATGGTTTCGTTGCTGGGACTGGGATCTGCCTAAGGGGATTTCTGATGCTGGAACGCTGAAACCCTACAAGGAAAGAAGTTGAATATTGATGGGTCGGAGGGTTTATAGACACAACTGTTAGCAACAACGAAGTCGCAAAGAAGTTTCCTAAAAAAGAATTGTGAGCAGAGAAAGCTTCAAAAGGATCGAAGGGTTAATTTTACCACCGTGAAGGAAGTGGAGCGCGTAAGGAGTATGGTTTAGCATGGTGAATGAAATCAAGTTGCCTATATTCAAAGGAGTCGGAAACGAAGACCTCGATCAATTTTGGTTCGTAGTAAAAGTAATATGGGAAGTGAATGGGGTTATAGATGATAACATCAAAAAGGCCATGTTGGTGAGCATGTTGCAAGACTGTGCATTGACCTGGTATATTAAGCACTTTAGCGATGATCCGAATGCCAAAATAGCATAAATCTAGGATGCGTTGAACAAAGAGTTTAGTCGACCAAAATCAGAAACTCAGTCAATCATTGGATTTAAGGAAATTGAGATGCTTCCAGGTGAGACACCATGGGATCTGGATCAACACCTGAAAAGTATGATCCGTGAGGCAAATATGATGCTTTCAGATGCGCAACACCACACCTAGTTTGTGGCATCCCTGATAGCGCACCTAAGGATGGCACTGTCACAACAGAAGATCTCGACCCAGGACGAAGCATTAGAGATAGCGATGAGGTTGCATGAAACACCAATACAAGATCCTGGGTTGGGAGTCCAACAAATCTACGCGTAACTACAAAATCTATGTTTAGAGATGTAGAATTTGAAGAAGGATAGGGTGCCGCGGCTGGAAGTATGCAGAGAGGTGTGGTGTATAAAATGTAAGGGATAGGGCTACGATAAGGATCACTGTCTTGTATTCGCAAATTATTCGACAAGAGGGGCACCTATGTCATAAAGACTAGAGGCGTCGGCTGGTCTGAGTGCATCCACCACCCTCTGGTGTGCGATTTATCAAATAGGAGGAAAGCATGCGACGGACAACTGTCACCTATTGCAAAAATATACCCAGGCTCCACAGCAGCTGTACTGTAATTTCTGTAGATCAGTGGGTCATGATGAGCGAACATGTCGAAGTTAGGAAATAATGATGGATAGAACTCCATCCTATTGAGTGCAGGAAGAAACAAAAGGGCCCGATTTAGCTGCAGCAATAGCGCAGGGCAGCTTCCAAGGGCGTAGTCGAGGACGAGGAGGGATGGGACTAGGATGAGGGTGAGGACAGTTAATTTGCTACAACTGTGGAGGACCCGGGCACTACGTACACGATTGTATGAATCCGACGAGAACAAGTTGCCCGTACTGTGAATAATTTGATCATGAAATGATAAATTGTCCAACGCTGATCACCCAAATGCATGAAAAAGGGGTGTTGCAGCCCACTCTGATGCAAAACGTCTAGATGATAAGATTCAAACCACGCGAAGAGGACCCCAACATGAATATGATGCTTAGAAGTGGTGCGACCGTGGGGGAAGATAAGGGGAAGAAGCCTGGAGAAGACACCTGGGTACATAAGGCTCCTACAAAGGAACCAAAATTTGATTCACATCACGTGAAAGAAATGTTTATGGAAGCTAAGAAGAGCTTTGCAGAGGTCTCTACTTCCGGTAGTAGGGATCAACCAGAAATGGATCTGGATCCCTCGCTGCTAACTACCTTTTTAGAGACATGTATGAAATTGCTGCATGATAATAAGGTAGTCAAAGGGCTACAAGAATTAATCAATAGATGCGCAAGACCTGGGGAGCCGCGTGTAGTTCGAAAATTGGGCAAGTATGCCCTACGCACCGGATGTGAAATGAGGTTGACAGTGCAAATTGGCGAATATAAGATGGACCAAGTAATCTTAGACTTGAGGTCGAACGCAGATGTACTGCTGAAGCAGACTTGGGAGCGCATGGGCAAGCCCATGCTACAGTGGTCCCCCATTCAATTATGAATGGTGAACCAACAAAAGATCTTGCCCATGGGAAGATTAACAAGAGTAACAGTAGATATTGATGGCGCGAGCACACAGAAATATTTCGAGGTAATAGAAATTGTGGATGATAGTAACCCTTACCCTGCATTACTCAGAATAGACTGGGCAATGGATTTGAATGGAATTATTAATTTGAAGAAGTGGAAGATGATTTTTGAGACAAAGTCCCTACATGTGCTCGTGCCATTGGACCCTGCCGAAGGACGACATTACACAGAGGCTGTGCACGATGATGGAAGTGATGAAGAGCTCGATTGTATATACAAAATAATTGTGTAGAACCAGGATCAGCCACTCCATACTGTCGATGAAAGGGCCCCGTGGAGGACCGCAGAATCTTGCCTGTCAGAGGCTGATGAAGATGATAAGCACTGGCGCAATTGGTTGAGGGAAGTGACAATGCTAAATTGTAATATGATGACTAAATCCCTGCGTTACGTAACTGCCCAGGCACGGGATCTACCAACCTATGATGGACTAAAAGCGATGGAAGAATTCTTGCACCAGTATGAGAGTGCAAGGCCTGAAGACCAGAGGTTTGATGCATTAAAATGGGTGTTGCACGTGACTCCTACACGTTGGTGGGGAACACATGAAGGGAACTTTGAAAACTGGAGGGACTATAAAAGGATGATGCAACTAAGATTTGGGGAGCCGGAGCTACGAATAACTGAGAAATATGATGGATGCGATGACCCGTGTAGGCACCTCGCAAAATGAACAAAAGCCTATGGAGAAGAACCCCAGCCTGAATGGGTACATATATTTTATCATACCTTGGATGTCATTCCCAGAAACTAGTATACTGAAACAGAGCTCCACCATGGTATGGACGAATGGGATATATTGCACGAAGGCTTTTTACTAACGTTCTTATTTGAGGACCAATGGATGGATGCCATTGGCGATGCACTGCAATTTGTCAAAGCCGCTATCTTCAAATTACCGCAGGAACCTGAAGAAATCATTCAACTGGAATGGACACATCAGATAAGCCATGCCTTAGAATGTTACAACTTGCAAATGGAGGATGATGATAATGATCCCCGAAATATTAACATTCTAGAAATAGAAGGAAGCCGTGAAGTTCGAGGACCAATGATTGAGGATCCTGATATCACAACACCACTAAAAACAAAACAGGTGAACATTGGTATAGAGGAAGAGCTAAAGTACGTGACTCTGGGGGACTATTGGGATAATGCCATGGTGGATAAATTCGTCGAGTTATTGCACGAGTATCAAGACCTATTCCCGACCAAACTGACAGAACTAAAGTGGATTCTCAGTGAATTAGGGGTGATGAAGAGAACTTTGAAGTCAGACGTGAAGCCAATTAAGTAGCACCCCTACTATTTGAATTCAAAGTATAAGGAAAAAGTTCGCGAAGAATTACACAAGATGCTTACAGCAAGAATTATTGAACATGTCGAAGAATCTGACTGGGTGAGTCCTATGATAATGCAAGAGAAGAAATAGAATGGTGAAATTCGAATATGCATGGATCTCCAAAAGTTGAATGATTCCTGTGTTCACGACCCGTTCCTAACCCTGTTTATAGATGAAGTTTTGGAGAACGTTGGTGGATAGGAAGCGTACTCATTCACAAATGGGTTCTCAAGATATCACCAGATCAAGATCGCATCAGAAGATAGGAGCAAGACCACCTTCGTGACCGAATGAGGATGTTTTCAATACACTATGATGCCCTTCAGATTAACGAATGCACCTGCAATATTTTCACGCGTAGTAGTGGCTACGTTCAAGGAATTCATTCATCAGTTTTTGGAGGTTTATTTTGATGACTGGATTGTATTTGGGCTAGTCAAGAAACATGTGGCAAGCTTACGATTGATGTTGGGTATGTGTTAACGACACCAGATTGTGCTAAATCTTAAAAAGTGTACCTTCCTTGTTCCTTTTAGAAATTTGCTTGGCTATGTAGTCTGCAAACAGGGCCTGATGGTGGACCCTACGAAAATTGCTATCATACTCAATCTGCAAGCACCAAGCAGTGTCAAACAACTTTACACCACGTTGGGACATACTAGGTACTATAGGAAGTTTATTAAGGGCTACACACAAATCACGGCACCAATGGAACAATTTTTAAAGAAGGACGCTACGTATTGTTGGAATGAGGATTGTAAGGAGAGTTTGGAGATTCTAAAGGAGAAAATGGCCTTGACCCCCATCTTGGTTTTCCCGAAATGGGACATTGAATTTCATGTACATGTGGATGCGTCGTGTATCGCGCTAGGTGCTGTATTCACGCGGGAAGGAGCGGAAGGTATTGATCACCTGATCGCGTTCGCGAGTTAGTGGTTTTCAAAAGAAGAAAAGAATTACTCCACTACTAAGTGCGAGGGATTGGAGATGGTATATGCGCTCTAGAAATACCACCACTATCTACTCGGTGGGCATATCTATAGATGGTTGTTACTGTTCCAAGAATATGACTTTGAGGTCATTGTAAAGCCAAGACGCCTAAACGCCAGTCCAGATCACATGTCCCAAATTGAGAACGGTAAGGAGCCAACAAATTTAGAGGAAGGACTACCTGATGTACAACTCTATGCAGTACGCATCACGGGTGGTCATTTTGAAGATATAATCCACTTCTTAACCACGAGGACTGCGCCGCAAGGGTATTCAGTTCAACAGAAGAAAGAATTAGTGACACACGTGGCGGATTTCACTGTTATTGCGGGGCACTTCTACAAAATGGGAAATGATCAAATATTAAGAAGATATGTACCTGAATTTGAACGAGGGCAGATCCTCGTAGAAGTACACAGAGGGGTAGCAGGAGGACCTTATGCAGGATGGGTGACAATGCAGAAGGTTCTTCACGCTAGACTATGGTGGCCAACTCTACATCAAGATTCAAAAGCCTACTGTCGGGCCTATGATGTATGTCAACGTACTGGGAAACCATCGCGATGGGATGAAATGCCACTCAATCCACAAGTGATGTTGCAACCGTTCGAAAAATGGGCGATCGACTTTGTGGGGCCTATCATGCCTCAAGGAAAGACGAGTGTGCGCTATATCATCACCACGAAAGAATACTTGACTCAATGGGTGGAAGCGCAACCAATTAAGGACTGCACGACTGCTACAACTGCAAAATTCTTGTTCGAGAATGTGTTGACACGGTTTGGATGCTTGAAAATTCTAATGAGTGACCGTGGAACCCACTTTCTAAACGAAACTATCAGTTCACTCACTGAGGAATTCTAGGTATATCATCAACAAAGTACACCATATCATCCACAAGTGAATGGGACAGTGGAATATTTCAACAAGATTCTAGAGACTGCGTTGACCAAGATTTGCAACGCGAAGCGCAATGATTGGGATTTGCACGTACTTGCTGTGCTATGGGCATATCGAACCACTTGTAAGAAATTGATGGGTCAGACACCTTTCCGGTTAGTATACGGCACGTAAGACATCATGCCAATGAAATAAATTGTACCTAGTTTGTGAATCGCAACAATAACAAGCATGAAAGATCGTGGAGCATTGGAAGAAAGGCTCGCGCAACTAGAAGAATTAGAGGAGGAATGGTTTTTGGCAGGATTCCATCAGCAAGTACAAAAGTAGTGCGAAAAGGCTTGACA
>APFE030637911.1:39830-55748 GCA_000404065.3 Pinus taeda
ATTGGAAGTATGGCAAGGTAATGGAGAACTATTTGTCTCTTAGGGAAAGTATTCCAATGGGATACTTCAGAGGTTTCACATGGACTGTCATAAACCCATGGAGACACCTCTAGCGACCAATTGGAGAAAAGAGGATGCCACTTCAGGTGAGGAAGTGGATGCTACTATTTACCGGTAATTGGTGAGTTCACTTATGTATCTTGTGAACAAACAACTAGATATGTGTTACGTACTTAACCAACTGAGCCAAGATATGGTTAGGCCAAACAAATTATTTTAGAAGGCAACTAAGCATGTTCTATGGTACCTCAGAGGCAATACACATTTTGGATTATGGTATAAATAGATAGAGGGAGTAAATCTATGTGGCTTCAAAGATGCATATTGGGTGGGGAGTCCATTAGACTGAAAGAGTACATCAGGTGGAATTTTCATTGATGGGTCCACAACGGTTTCCTGGTACACCAGGAAGAAAATATTTGTGGCATTCATCTCAGCAAAAGAAAAATACATGGTTGTCAGTCAAGCAACATTTGAGGCGATCTGGATGAGAAAGATACTTGTTGGATTGTTTGGTTAGATGATGGATCCAACTGTGATCTACTTTGATAATCAAATTTTCATCAATATCTCTGAGAAATATGTTTTTCATGATCAATCTAAGAAAATAGATATCTGGTATCAACATTTGCAAGATTGTGTGCAGAGGAGGATAATGTTGTTGTAGTACATTCCGAAAAAGGAACAAGACACTAACATTTTGAAAAAGGCCTTGTTAATAGGGAAGTTCGAGTTCCACAAGTGTAGGATAGGGCTGTGTTGATGGTGCTGGACCTGCCAACATTCAGGGGATCTCCCCGGTATGAAGTCCCAACTAGACCTCACATCGTTTTGTGTAGGAGTCCCATTTGGTACAATGGCCCGGTTGCCATTTTCCTAGAGATTTTGCTTAGATATTGTTGTTCATCACATGAGAGTGTTATGCTTGTAACTTCAAGAAAGCGAGGTGAGTGTGCCTGGTGATTACGTAATGTAACTCAATGTTCAAGTTCTCTTACTTTCAAAAAGGGGGGATTAAAGTGAGCCTCTTAATGAGAGGGAATAGTACCAATCCAGGAAGAAACACATGAGAACAATAAGGGTCTATCAAGCATCCAAAGGAATAGTCCACAACGGATGTGGAAATCATGAAAACCAAAGTTCAAGAGAAAATACATACACCGTCCAGCGGAATAGTCCACATGGGGGTGACGGTTGTTATAACCAAGAAAACACAAAGATATTATGTCTAATGTCTGACGAATTAGTCCACACGAATGAGACAACAATGATAAACAATACAACACATATTCAACAATATGATTACTAAAATAACCAAAGTAGTTCAACTATCTTAGTATAGGTTAAGAAAACATGCATTATAAATGTTTAAAGACACATTTGTACACCATACATCACTAGTCCCAATAGTGGGACATTGGAGCCACTCCTTGCTCCTCGAGGAACAGGCTACAGACTCTCAAGGCTATGTGGGAGGAGCCGAGGTGAGAATTCCTTTGCTCATACAATGAGGGGATATATATATCCAAGGGGGTATAACTGACCCTTGTGACTCTTTGACTTCCCTCATTACTATTTGACTTCCTATGAATTTTTTACTTTACATGACTCTTCGACTTCATATGTGGGTCTCTTGGACTTCCACTTTACCTTATGTTGATTACAAAAAGTATGGCCCATAGTAGTGATGTGGCCGAGACAACTCATGGCACAACTCGTCATGACACTGTTGACTTGTATTCGCTGACTGTGGTGTCTGTGTTGATTTGTTGTGATGCTGAGTGATACTATGCTCTCAGTGTAATATGTCTTCACCTCTACATGGAAAAGTGTGCGGGGCCTTTGAAGGTCTTGGTCTTTTCTTGATGGTGCATGTGAATGTGTCCCTTTCGCTCACTTGCATGATGTGCATGCTCGTTTGACCACAATAAAGTATTCTAGCATGCACCTCTTTTCCATCTCGTTTGTCGTCGCTCCATGTTTCATTGAGGTACCTGTTCCTGTAGTCACTCACAACGAGACGACATCAAATCCACAAATATCCTAGTCTAATCATGATGCATTATTTTTCATTTCGGTGCAGGTGACCAAGAGCGGGACAAGGCACTGAAACTGCGCAGATCACAACTATGGCTGGGATGCAAGGCTCCAGGGAACTATCGCGAAAAACTACACATATGTCACTGGGAGACATATTTTTGCAATCCGGGACAGTAGTGACAGCTGGGAGGTAGAATTGTGCAGTTTTCAAGAGGAAGGCCAGGCGGGGTGTCGGGGAGTTGTTTTCTGGAGGAGGACAATATCAGGTTGTAGGAGCTACTGGTCAAAATTGCGTAATCTTGGGAGACAGTTCGGGCCTAGACAGTTCTGCGCAATTCCTGGGCTGATTGCAGGGCAAGGAAGAAGGGCTGGTGACAACCAATTCTGTGTAGTTTTTTGAGTGAGCAGAGTAGGTCAGCAAGGAAGCCTCCTTAACAATTCTGCACATTTTCTGGGTTGTTTGCAGAGAGGAGAAGAAGGGTTGATGAAGGACATCTCTGTACAATTTTGGAGATCAGCACAACCCTGGGTCACAGCTCAAGTAATTTATTCTGGTTGACCAACAAGAGGCTTGATGGGAGGTCTTGGGGGAAGCACAGACTGGATCGGTTTCTAGGACAACTTCTGTGCAGTTCTCAGAGTCATTGAACTGGCTCATTTCTAGAATTTTGCATAGTAGACTACCCATAGGATAGCCTCAAGCTCTGCGTAGTTATGGGCAGCAGTGCAGGGTTATTGAGCTCTGGTCTAGTTAACAGAGGGTTGTCCAGTCGACAAATTTTCAAGAAAATTTACTAAGTGTGAAAGAAAGTGCACTTGTGCATACATGAAAATGTGATCACATAATTAGCATGAATTGATGATGAGACACCTCAATCCAACAAGACAACATGTTCTCAGTGAGACTAACTCAAAGGTTAAGAGCAACAAGTGTGACAGTTGAAATATATCTTCGAACGACCGTGACGACACTTACACAAAAATGTTTAAAACTTTGTGTGTGAGTGCAACTAATGTTGAAAGAGCACAAAAAACTCATACACACAAAGACAAACCTTCAAAATTTTCGGAACAAACTCGTAAGCATGACAGAGTGATCAACATGCCAAAAGACGACCGGTGGTCGATCAAGCAAAAGGGTGTGAGAACTAGACAAGAGCTGATGGGATGAGCTCAAGCGTTAGTGGCCATCAAGGGGAAAAACCAAGGAAGGCTCTGAAATTTGGATGCAGACCAAAATTTTGGAAAGTGTTATAGCCGCTACAACACTTGGCGACAGACCGGTTGAATACCAACTTCTCTGTTTTGGTTCAATTGCAGCACAGGGCCTTAACATTTTAGGAAGTATTGATTCATTGTGCAGGTTACTTTGGCTTGCCCACTTACCCCATGGACAAACATGGTTCACCTTGTACCAACTCAGTTAAACAAAACAAAATTTTGAGCTAGATCACAATGTTTCAAAATCGATAAGGGTAGTTTGGTTCGTGATCTTAATATTTGCATAGTATAAGTTTTCATCTCTAGTGTTGCTCTGCTGCCAGCAATCCTAGACAATACCCCAATGGAGTCATGCAGGGACACAAGCATTGCTCCACTTTCAGCAAACCTGGTCAGTACCCCGGTGGAGTTGCCTGCTTCACCTCTTTGCGTAGGAAGACTTTCTCTTCTTTCGCCTTTGTATATTTGAAAAGAGTACTGTGCATAGGCACTTATTTCTTTTTGGGGCGGAAGAGGGATCCCAACTTATTGAGATAAAAAGAGGTTTTCCTTCAGAGAAGCATATAAGAGCTCTGATTTAGGTTTGCTCGCTTAGATTTTTCCCCTTCTCTATTTCTACTAGTTGGATTAAGCTTGAACAGACATAGCAGAAGACTGAGTACATGCATGGGGTTTCCGAGTTTGGACACAGGTTCATGGTTTGCTCTGTGCTTGATGGGTCTCATCAATGGGTAAAATATATGGACCTTAATGCACCTCCAGCTTACTAAAATCAACTCTTCTCATAATTCTTTACATGTTTTAATTATATTTTGCTTAAGGATATGAGGAAAAGTAAGATGTCATGTCTAGTGGTCTAATGTGCTTTGATTGCAGGTTTTGGGAGCAAATTGTGGCTAATTAGGGTGAAGGAAATCAAATGAGACAAGCATGAGAGATTATAGGAGATAGGATCTCCCTCCTTATCTCCTCACTCACTCAAAGATCCCTCAATCAAATCACACCAGCTTGAAGTTGCAAGTAGCTGAGTCATGAGGGTCATTGGCAGCGAAGCTAGTGACAATTAAGAACTATTTGATCTCAAGATTGGGAGCCAAGCCTCCCAATATTTAAGGAAGTTGTTGGAAACTTCAGTTGTATAAATAAATATTCCTAGAGCCTCATTAGGATTCATATTTTTTGTGCAAGATAGCTACGCAGTTTTCGAGTTGAAGGATTGTGACCAAACACTTTTATGTATTTTTGATATGTTAATGAAAATGAGCAGCATTCCCTTGATCCAACACTGAGTTGACTCAGAGGGATGAAGCTCCTGGGTTAGGGCCCAACCCTAGCAGTAGAGGTTCCTCTTATTGTATATGTATGCTTAGGTTATCTCATAGTTAGTCGTTAAACTGATTTTGGTGTTGTTAATTTGCAAGTATTGATAGATTTGATTAGTTTTATTCCATTTGTGAATAACTCTAACAATAGCATTAGAGAGATAAGAAAATATTCAAAAAGGTTGACAAAAAGTGGATCTTACCTCATTCCTCCCTTCTAGGGATCATGGCTTGAGGAACATTTCCCATTCAACCAAAAAAGGAAAAAATTTTGGTTTCTTTTGAAATTTAGGGTTTTTTTTTTGTTAATTAGATCATCATCTTTCAGTTTTAGAGGATAGGTTGCAATTGACATTTCTAATATCTTAGGTCTTGCATTGATTTCATGTTTCTTTTATAATGGTTTCAAGCATTCTCATGCATGAACTTGGCAAATAAATGATGAAAATTTGGTTTTCTTTTATTTAAGTAAACACTTCTTGTTTTGAGATGAATTTATGGATAAATGCCAACGATGATGTATATGTTGTAGGAGTTTCTACATTGTATGAAGACCTCATATCATTAGCCTCATCCAAACCATATTCACCCACCAAAAACCTCTAAGGTCTCAGTTCGAATTATCGTTTTACAAGGAAAACTTGCCATGCTTATTGAGAAAATCCAACCATCGTAAAGCTTTCATTTGAGTTCTAAGTAAGTTCCTGCCACTCCCTTACCTTATTCCCTCCTTACTCACCTTTTCCAAACTCCATCCCACCTTTTAAACCACTCCTTATGCTTTTGGGCTGTTCCTGTAGGAAAATAGGGGATCCTGTAGGTGAACTAGGACATCCTATAGGAAAACCTGTAGTGGCATGTTTTGAGCCCGAATTGTGAAAAAAGCATCACTAAAGCTAGCAGTATACCCCTTCTTTCCTTCTAGGACATATGAACCATTGCATTCATCTCCATCCACAACTATCTCACTTCCCATGCAACCAAGAAGGATTAGCATTTACATTTTTCAAACAAAAAGATAAAGAGAAAAAAAGTCTTTATATTTATTCATGCACAATAGTTAAGTGCTTGTTTATATTAGACTTCATGCTTAGACTAGTTAAGACTTCACATGTGTTAAATTAGAGTTCTTTTGCAAGCAAGGTATGTTAACAAATAGCTAGATGAGTTATGTTGTTTTGTAGGCATTTATTTCAGTCTTTCATTACTGCATTAAGTAGCATTTCAATTCTCCCAATTAGGGTAAAATTCTCCTCTCTAAATTGGTAATCAGACTTCTTCTAATCAATAGAAGGTTGGTTTTAGAAAACCTAGTGGTCTATCGCCCTAGCTCAGCAGTGACAAAGAGTGGACCCATTACATCTATTTGTGTATACATCACTTTCACCTCCAAGTTTGTATGAACCCTGGGTTGATGAAGTAAAGTTGGTAGCCCCAGGAGTTGTTGCATCCTTGTTACAATACTGGTGCTCATCACTTTTTGGCGCCATCGTTGGGGAGGTGTCTGAGTAGATGTGATTTCTGCTTTCTTTCTTCCATTTCTTATCTCTTTAATTTTTCTATTAGTTCCATTCTGCAAATTAGTTGTAAGTTGGTTTGCTTTCCTTTCCATTTGGCAATTGATTCCATTTAGCAATTAGTTTCAATTCAGTTTGTCTTCTCAATTTTGCAATCAGTCTTAAAGCTTGAAAAACAAAAGAAAAACAATCCTTTCATGCCTCATAGGAATAGGGATAACTTAGGAAAATTTCTTCCAAATATCCCCACCACTTCAAACAACCAACCTTCCCTCTTCTTCGGTGGATGTGAATTAGAGGACCCCTTAGGCAAACAACTAGAGATTTTTGAAGAGCCTATAGGGGAAGAAGAAGAAACCATTCCAACTGACATAATGGCTAAAAATAAAAATGAAAGGGGAGATAGGAAAAAAGTGAGGGTGCTTTTCCCATCAGAGAAAATAATGGGGATGCCAAGATGAAAAACATAAGCCCCTATGCTCTTCATCACTTCCATGTCCTGACCTCAGAAGATCCTGATACTTTTTTGTTCAAATTTGTTGTCATATGCAGAACTTATGATTACACCTCTGATGATCATAATTTGAAATTATTCCCATCCACTCTCAAGGATTCAGCCCAATGCTGGTTTGTGGGTTTACCTAGGGATAATATCACCACTTGGGCTCATATGAAACAAGCTTTCAACAACAAGTATAGGCATTACTGTAGGTCCAAAGATACCAAAGAGGAAATTTTTAGAATGACATTGGGACATGATGAGTCCTTAGAGGATTATGAGGAAAGATTCTAGCTCAGTTATAAAAGGGCCAGGTGCACACTTGATCCTAAGTCACTTAAGTTAGTCCTTCTCAGAGGGATCAGGGAAGACCTTCTATAAACCCTAAACCTTCTATAAAGAGGGGACATCTACTAGCTACCCTATGATGTATCAACACTGTTTTTAAGAATCATTCTAGGGAAACTAGAAAAAGGGGTAGGGTTAGTCAAACAGTGGCCAGTTCATCCTCTTCCAACACATCTATAAAAGTGAAATTGGGAACGTGGTGGAAGATTTTAAGAGTGAAATGTTGCAAAACCTTTCCCTACAGATAGACACTATGAAAATCAAGAGGAAGCGGGAGGAAGCAGAGAGAGAATTATCCATCTTCTACCATAGATGCACAAGGAGGCACCTTAGGAATGAATGTCCATTGAACCTTATAGAAATATGCTCGGTCTGTGAGGAAAACCACCCCACAAACAAGTGCCCTTCTCTGCCTGGAATAAAATTTGTGTATCAGGGAACTGAAGAGGTGACTAAACAACTCTGCTACATAAATCAAAGGAGGCCTCATGGGCCTTGACAATACCAACAGGGCATGCAAGGGTCATCCTATTCATATTACAACCCTAATAAAAAAACATCCATTCCCTCTTGGTGCCCCCCTACTCATCCCTCCTAGTTTACACCTTCTCCCTGGTCTTTTGCACCTCAATACCATTCCCAGTTGGCCAACCTACCATTTCATCCATATACTCCTCCACAACATCAATGGAATGCACCACCCCAGGGGTGGAGGCCCCCATACAACAATGCTCTAGCTTTATTGCCTTCACCTTCATCTCAACCACAAAGTTTACACCCTGCTCCACCTAAACAACCTCAGATGCCTGCCCAACCAAACTCGAACCCGAACAATAGACATGCATAGTAGGTGTACAGTGGAGAGACATCCTACCCTGCTTATGCTATGGAAAATCATGAAATTAACCTTGGGTGTGGGAGAGTGTTCCCAGATAACCAACCTTGATCTCCACCTAGGGAGAGTGAGGAGGAAAGAGAGGAAAGTATGCCTAGATTAAATCTGCCACCCTTTCTTGAAAGATTAACCCATCAAGTCCAATATAGCCCAGAAGAGACTGAACTTCTGAGTTAGTTGAAAAATCTATGTGTCAAAATCCCACTTCACCAAGCTATTAAAGATGTACCCATTTACAACGAGTTGATTAAATAGAAGTGTTTCAAATATCCATGAATGTGAAAAAGACACACCCCTACCATTAATGTCATTGGACAACTGTCCAACTTAATGTTCGAGCAGGTAATTTTCCCAAAGTATTTAGACCCTGGGAGCCCTATAGTAGATGCACACATCGATGACACCATTTTCTCCCATACCTTCATTGATCTTGGGGCTACCATCAATGTAATGACTAAGGACACTATGCTCAAGCTCAATCTCTAGGGATCATTAAGGAAGACCACGACAGTTTTGCAGCTTGCAGAGTGATCCATAGTAGCTGCTGAGGGGATTATTGAGGATGTGATGGTCTCCATTGATTCCTAGGAATACCCTGCGGACTTCTTAGTTCTCCAGCCTAAGGCCAAATTTAATGGTTATCTGCTCATCCTTGGGAGGCCTTGGTCAGCCACTGCCAATGCCTACATAAGCTGCAAGGCTGGAAATATGACTATAAAAAATGGGCATCTATCCAAGCAATTGGTCGTATACCCTCCTGCTCAAATATCTCTAGAACATGACTTACCTTTATGGCTAGAAGAGGAGGAAGAAGAAGAAGTCTACTCCTCCCAAATCTATACCCTAGAAATTTCCATAGGAGGAGGACTCCCAACGCCATGTCTCAGTAGTTAAGGAAACAAGGACAACCATCGGATTGATCTATGCTTAGCTAACTGCAACCCTACTCATGTCAAGATAATAGAATTCGACCCTGAAAGAGCACTGAAAATCAACCCCTCTCTCTCTGTACACTAAGAAAAAGAGTTATGTAATATGCTAAGAGAGCATTTGGATGCTTTTTCTTGGAATTACAAAGAAATGAAGGGAGTGCACCCCTCATTGTGTACTCACCACATTTACATTAAGGAAGGTTGCAAACCAGTCTGATAACCCCAAAGGAGAATGAATCCAGTTCTCAAAGATGTAATCAAAGAAGAGTTGTAGAAGCTGTTGGATGCAGGATTCATTTACCCTATCTAGGATAGTGAGTGAGTGTCTCCTCTGGTGCTGGTTCCAAAGAAAAATGGAAAGTGGAGGATTTGTGTTGGTTACTGAGAGCTAAAAAAAGCCACAAAGAAGGACCATTTTCCTCTACCTTTCATTGACCAAGTGTTAGATGGTCTGGCAGGGAAGAAGTTCTTCTCTTTCTTAGATGGTTTTAGCGGGTACAATTAAATCCAGAGGACCGAGATAAAACTACCTTCACCTATCCTTGAGGTACTTTCACTTATAGGGTCCTTCCTTTTGGTCTATGCAATGCCCCTGCCACTTTCCAGAGAGCATTCCTTAGTATCTTTGCAGAGCTAGTCCATGATGCAGTAGAAATTTATATGGATGACTTCACACCTTATGGGTGTGATTTCCAGGAGGGTATCTCTAACTTGGGGAAGGTGCTAAACAAATGCATTTAAATGAACTTATCCCTTAGTCCTGAAAAATGTGAGTTCTTGATGGCTTCAGGGACTGTTCTAGGTCACTCAATATCCCAGGAAGGATTGTAGGTAGACCAAAATAAGATAGCCATCATCAAAAGTGTCCCAACTCCACAGAAGCAGAGGGATGTCAAAAGCTTTCTAGGTTTAGTTGGACACTATAGGAGATTTATAAAATATTTTAGCAAGTTAGCTTCTCCCTTATTTGGGTTATTGGCCAAAGACTCCAAATTTGTATGGTCAGAAAGTTTCCAAGAAGCCTTGGACACCCTAAAGGACAAGTTGACTACTGCACCTATTCTCTAAGGCCCAAGTTGGTCTCTTCCTTTTCATATTCATGATGATGCCTCTCACAGAGCTATAGGAGCAACTCTAGGTCAGATAGATGACAAGCTACCTTATGCCATTTACTTTATCACTAAGAATCTGTCAAATGTTGAGTTAAACTACGCAATAACTGAAAAAGAGCTCCTAGTTGTTGTGCATTCATTAAATAAATTTAGACATTACATTACTGGTTACCAGACATTTGTACATACCAACCATGCTACAATTAAATACTTGATGAACAAACCTGATGTAAATGCCTATATTATTAGACGGTTACTTTTATCGCAACAATTTGATTTAACTATTATTGATAAGCCTGGCAAGGAGAATGTAGCTGCATATTTTTTATCTAGATTGACTTTGCCTACAGGGGAGGAAGGAATGGTTGATGATCAGCTACCAGATGAACATTTATTCGCTATTTCAGTTCTCTCTCCATGGTTTGCTAACATAGTGAACTACTTGGTATCTGCACAGTTCCCTCCAAATTTTTCCTCCAAGGAAAAGAGCAGAATCATAAGAAAAAGCGCCCCATTCACTTGGATTGGGGGCAATATCTTCAAGATAGGTCTAGATCAAATTCTGAGAAGATGTGTCAAGGAGGAGGAAGTCTTTGACATCCTTCTAGCCTATCATGATGGGCCTTGTGGAGGTCACTTTGCAGCCAAAAAAACAACATTCAAGTTACTACAAGCTGGTTATTACTGGCCCACTCTTCACCGAGATGTAAGGAGGTATACCCGCCAGTGTGATTGGTGCCAAAGGATGGGGAAACCTACCCCAAGGGATGAAATGCCTCTGCAACCTCAAGTGACTTTCGAGCCATTTGACAAGTGGGGCATGGATTTCATTAGGCCCATTGACCCTCCATCCAGACATAAGCAATACATCATTTTGTGCACTGACTACTTAACAAAATGGGCTGAAGACAAAGCCATCAAAGTAGCAACAAAAGAAAAAGTGGTTGAATTCTTAAGGGAGAATGTGTTTTATAAGTTTGGGTACCCTAGAGAGTTGGTCACTGATCAAGGAAGTCAATTTACATCTCACATGATTGAAAATTTGTTAAGCCAACACAAGATCAAGAACATAAAATCCACCCCTTATCACCCAAAAGCTAACGGGCAAGTGGAAGTAACCAACCGAGCATTGGAAGGCATTCTGACCAAGGTGATTAGTAGCAGCAGAAAGGATTGGGCAGACAGATTAGTTGAGGCCACTTGGGCCTACAATACCACCTAGAAGATCACCATTGGCTTCACTCCTTATGAGATGGCCTATGGGAAGAAATCCATGTTTTCCATTGAATTTGAATACACCTTAAGGATGGCAACACAACTAGATATAGATATCACAAAGGCACAACATGAAAGATTGCTCCAACTGAATGGGTTAGATGAATTTAGGATGCAGGCCCTCCTGCACACATAAGTGACTCAAGTGCAAAGGAAAATCTGGCATGACAAGAATATAAAAGACAAACAATTTCAAGAAGGCAATTGGGCCTTGCTGTATGATTCCTCGTACAAAGATGTCAAAGGCAAGTTAAGGAATAGATGGTTAGGGCCCCCTATGTAATAGAAAAGTGTCATGATAATAGTGTTGTTCAAATAAGAACCATTGATGCGAAGGCTATCCCTTTGCTTGTCAATGGGTACAGATTAAAAATCTACAAAAAGCCCTTATCAAAGAAGGAATTCATCAATATCATCAACAAGAGAGTGATGGTGGTCGAGCAAGTCTCATCTTCCACCTCACCAAGTCCTTGAAAAAAAAATAAAGAGACTTAGGTAAAAACCTCCATGAGGCATCTGAGTACAATTGTTGGGTTGAAAACCTCTTGAGACGGCCCAAGAGTGTTAAAAAATATATATATAATAAAAGATATCTAGGTGAAAACTTCTTTTGAGGCACCTAGGGCAGGCAACTACGATGAAAACCTCCTTGGAGGTAGACTAGTTGTTTTTCAAAAAAAAAAAGAGAAAAGAGAAACAGATACAAAAATGACAATTATGTTTTGCAGGTTTGCAAGAGGAAGATAAGCACATCATATAGAGGACAACAGGCCCTACAAAAACTATGTTTTACTTCACCCATATCATATCCTCCATTATCCCCCTAGTCTTCCATCTATACTCCACTCCAAATCATTTCAAGCGGTTCTGTGTTTTCTACAGGATTCCCTGTAATACTATAGGAGTTTCCTGTAGGAATTACAGGAAGTCTTGAAAAATACAGGAAGAGAAATCCAATGGAAAGGTGGTGACACAAGCCTGTGTTTGAATGTAAGAAAAACCATTTATCTCACCACACCTCAGCCAATACCTTTCATTATCATGTCGCCCCTGTATCCATCAAAGAAATCAAGTTCAAAGAAAAATAATTATAAAAAAAAGGAAAGAGGAGGCATACCAAAAGTAGCATCCCTCACCTGCCATTCCACAATCCCATCTTCCACTCATTTCAACATCCCTTCTATTTCAAAGCTGAGAAAAATTGCGAGAGTTTAAGGAAAAGGAAACTACGTGATATCCTATAGACATCTTGTAGGAAATCTTGTAGCATCCTATCCCAAAAAAGAGACCACAGAAACTGCAACACAAGGACTACAAGGATGAGAAATCTCCCCCAGAGCTTAGCAACAGTAGGAAGATCAGTAGCAACAAGGTCCAACACCTATACATAATCAAAGGAACAAGTCATCATAAGAGGAAATATACAGTTGAAAATATGCAGCTTGAAAAGAACAACAAATTGGCACCACTCTCCAACATGCATCATCAACGAAGCAAAGGACCCACAAGTATGTCATCTTATCAATAATCCCTCATAAGTACGATATGATTAAACTGTAGGAATAATGTGGGTGCTGATTTTATAAGTGAAGGTGGCTAGTTAACTTGGCCAACCTCGGTCAGATCATGATAAGAAAAGGGTTAGTCCACTACACACGTGACAAGGTCAAATCAAAGGAAAAAGGGGAATGAATCTAAAAATGGTTAAGTTATGGAGAATAAGAGTGGGAGATGATTACACAGAAAGGTGATATGATGAACTGGTAGTGGGACCAACGGTCCAAAAGAAGGTACTTGTACTCGGCCAGCCAACACATCACCCAACACAATCATCCATAAATAGAAATAAACACAGACTCCCATACGAAGAAGGTAGGAGAACTTCGAGGAGTCATCGAAAGAAGAGGTTACTCTCGACATTCCTAAAATAGCACCTACATGAAAGAGTCAACACCTACAACAAGCAAGAAACCTACAGGATACAGGGAGATTAGCATACAAAGCTATCAGTCGGCACTAAAAGAAATTGAGTAAAGGGTTATCATCACTAGAACATAGAAAAGGGAGGTAGGTGCCATACCTTCTATGTTTTTCATTTAAAAAGAAGAAATTCTCAATTCGATTAAGAATTTGCAATGCATATAAGGATAGAAATATTGCTTTGAAAGTCAAGAAAGGTTAAACTCCAAAACTTTCTCACCTACCAGAATTCTTGAACTGTATCCACCCAAACCTCAAGAATTACCAGGGAAATATGACAGGAGGTTTAAATAAAAGAGAACCCAACAACGCAGTAAGAATCCCCTAGCATCCTCCCATGATGGAAATTTTTACAAGGCATCAATGGATGGGGTTCTTTGAGAAGATGAGAGGATACGATGATGATGTGGCCATAGAATTTTCCATGTCACTCATACCCATCACTAGAGCCAATGCCACTGCTATAGTGAATGTTTTGTCAGTAGAAATTACCCCTGAGGTTATAAGTAGGGTAACTACACTCCCCTTAGGGTTGCAATGGAGGAAAGAAGAAAAGACTAACAAAAATCTTGTAAAGAAAGGGTTTTTCTTGGAGGGAGAAGAACCAATGGAAGATAAGAATGGGGTTAGAAGGGAAATCATTCTATACCCTTGGAACGAAGTCAGTTACCACATCATCAAATATATTTTGTGTGAAGGTAGATACAGTTTAGTATATGGATACCACTTCAGAATCCTCCAAGAACTGAGATTTGGAGAGAACACACCTCTTCATAACAGGCTTAGAATACCTTATTTTATCTTACAATCAATGATAGATATGAGCATCAAGGTACAAGAAGGGAAACATCAACAGCTAGTACACCATGGGTTGATAAAACTCCTCCTGGAAGATGCCCTAAATAACTTAAGAATCCCCATTGCATGGTCAACATTTACATACATACAAGAAGAAGGTGCAATTCGAGAAATTGAGTATGACAAAAGCCCTACTTCTAGTAAGGGAGAAGAATAAACAGAGGAGGAAAATGAAGAAGAAACAGAGGAGGAAACAAAAGAGGAAACAAATGAGAAAAATGAAGAAACTAAAGATGAAAAAGAGGAAGAATAAGAGAATGGAAAAGAAGAAGACAAAGACGATGGAGAAGAAGATGAAAAAGAGGATGAAGTACAGAAGGATGAACACAATTCTTAAACACAGAGTAGGGAAGAAAAATAACATCAAGAGTGTCTCCAGAGCCTACAGAGAAAGAGGCAGAAACTGCTCTAACTGCCCTAAGTACATCTCTCAAATCAAAGGGAAAGAGGCAAAGGCAAGCTCCACTTTACTTCAGGACAAGGAAGAGCACCAGGATTAGACAAGGGAGACCTCAAAGCCCTACCAAAACTCCAATTGTCATAGAGGACTCATGAAAACAACAAGAGAAAGTGGTCCCTCTAGGGAAGAAGGAAGGGGAAGGAACATCAAAACAAGCCACTCCCAAGCCTCCAATCACCTATGTTAGGAGGCCTATCACCAAGTCAACATCAATAAAGGAAAATGTCTCATACAGGAGACACATTCAGATATATAGGAAGAAGAAACAATCCTATAGGAAACACATAAAAGAGACCAAGAAGGAATTACTCAAGAAAAAAATAGAAGAATAGGCCCAAGAATTGAAGGAACCTAGCCTACAACCAAACCTCAGCTCCTACTACAGATTCATTGAAGGAAGTAGGGTGATACCACAAAATTTTTCCATTCCTCTATTCTTTGAACTTGAAGAAGAGAGGGCAAGGACACATAGGTGAATGCAAATTGCTAAATCAAAATGGGTAGAGGATGTAGGCCACATGGAAAAGAAATTGCAAGAAATGGGTAGAGAACTAAGTAGCATAAGAGACAGGGAAACAATAATAAAATCTCAGTTAGAGGCTGAGAACACATGGCTAAGGAAGCAACTACAAGAAAAGGAAGGCCAATTGCAAACTATGGCTAGTTTATCCATGGAGGCAATCCAATGCAGGATGCTAGCAAAGTCATATGCCTTATACCTCAAGGAACAATGGCTACAATTCCAGATAAAGACCCTAACACAAAGAGGAACTATGCCTTTCTAAGACTACAGACAATTCATTAACATTTGTGATCAAAGCACCCTAGAGGATAGAGCAAAGATATCTGAGTTCTACCTACACAATTTAGCTTTGACATATTTAAATGTGTGGGACCCAAATCCAAAGTTAGGTAACTTACAATTAATGGCCTTGTCATCTTTGATGAGTCATGAGGAGGTCGGAGCTACATAAATGAAAATGTTATTGGAAAAAGAAGAAGCAGAACCCCTTATGATCAACGCAGAACAGTCTAACCCAATGGCTGTCATCAAAACCTCATTTCAAATTATCCTAACATTGCACCAAGATACCTTGTTGTACAAGAACATGCAGTCACTCATTTTGAAGACATGCTAATATTTCTAGGAGATGACAGCCAACAAGCCTGTTAAAGGAGATGGAACACCTTACCCTACAACCTAAAAATCAGAGAATATCATTCTCCTGACAGAATGACAGATGCATTAAATAGAACCCCATTGAATAAGCAAGCATTAAAAAGACTCAAAGTCAATTGGATTGGCTTGAAGCTCAATCCACCATTGATTTTAGGTATGTTGGAAGGAAGAAAAGAAGAAGAAGAAAGAAAGCAGTGGGAGGAGATAGAGAAGAATGCA
>APFE030637911.1:73859-84897 GCA_000404065.3 Pinus taeda
CTTTGTCATAAGTGGAATACTTTCATACTGTGTCTGAAAGTGTCTCACTGTGATATGCCACTGGATGCCCGTGTTGAGTAAGGAATACCCCAATAGCATAGTCAAAGGCATCCGTCTTGACCTCAAATGGTTGTTGCAAATCTAGTAATGCGAGCACGGGTGCCATGCAGAGGTGATCTTTCAACTTTGTGAATGCCCTCTTTTGAGATTCAGACCAAAAGAATTTTTCTTTTGCTCCTCCCTTGGTGACTTGACTCAAGGGCCAAGTGATATGAGAAAATTCCAACACAAACCTGCGGTAGAAGTTGGCAAGACCTATAAAGTTGCGGAGCTCTGTCAGAGTGGTTGGAGATGGCCAATATTGAATGACTTGGATCTTGGATAGATCCACATGCACCCCCTATTCATCAATAATGTATCCTAGATACTAAACATGGGTCATGCCAAAAGTGCATTTCTCCAAATTAGCACATAACTTGTGTCGTCGCAGTGTTTGGAGAACTTGTCGGATGTGGTGGAGGTGCTCTTCCCAACTCTGGCTGAAGATCAGGATGTCATCCAAGTATACCACTACAAATGAGTTGGTGAATGGACACAAGATGTCATCCATTAGCCTCATGAAAGTTGCAGGAGTATTCGTCAATCCGAAAGGCATCACCAACCATTCGAACGGGCCCTCCTTGGCTTTGAAGGAAGTCTTCCACACATTGGAGGGTTCAATTGGTACCTGGTGATATTCTGACTTCAAATCGATCTTGCTGAAATATTTTTCCCCCTTCAGTTGGTCCAAGAGGTCATCAATTCGTGGGATCGAGTACCTATTACAGACAATGATCTTGTTCAGCGCCCCATAGTCAATACAGAGTCTCCAAGTCCCATCCTTCTTTTGTACCAACACGATCGGGCTCCCACAGGGTGATGAACTTGAACGAATGTGACCTTTCTGCAATAGCTCCTGAATCTGCCTCTTGATTTCATCATTCTCTAGAACGGAGCACCGATAGATTGGTCCATTGGGTAGCGGCACACCTAGGGTCAGATCGATGGAGTGCTTGACTTGACAGTGCAGAGGAACCCCTGCAAGGGAGGTGAAGATGTCCTCGTACTACTCCACGACCTTGTCCATCTGTAGTTGCCATGCACAGGGGCCCTGTCTAGAGTTCGTGGCCATCTTCTTCTTTCCTTGAGGGCGTATCATCAGGAAAAAAAATTTCCCGGTTTTGGAAACGAGCTTACTGCATTGTTTTATAGTAATCAAAGAGATTGCGATAGGTGGTGCTACCTCTGGTATCCTGTACAACTTAGTTTCCAAAGTAACAATAACAATGCGGGGCCTTGATTCATACATAGCATGTCGCTTCCACAAGTATGGTTGTCCTAGTAATACATCACAAACTTCAAGGAGAGCAATGTCACACAATACCTCATCCGTGAAGGGCTTGATTTTGTATAGAAGGCGACACTGCTGGCTCATGCGAAGATCCTGTCCTTGGTGAAGCCACTCAATGGTGTACGATTGTGGATGTGCTGGGTCGGTAAGCCCAGCCGCTTCATGACCTCTGCCGAAATGAGGTTCTTTTGGCTCCCGTTGTCGACAATGAACTGTAGCGAGGAGCCCTTTACCCACATCTAGAAGTGGAAGAGGCGTTCCTCCTCCTCTAGATCTTCTGGTTCCTCCTTCTAGATCTTCGTGGTGGCAATGGTGGTGTTGGGTTCCGCATCGATAATCTGCTTCCCTTTTTCATTCCCCTTGTTGGGTTCTGACTTAGAGTCGGAACCTGCATCTAATTCTAAAACCTTTAGCTCAGCCACCAGTGACTGCTTGGCCCGACACTCACTTGTGTTGTGAGTGGTGCTCTTATGGAACTCACACCACTTTCCCGTGTACTTTTTCGGCTTCACAACGTTGTTCTTTGCCTGCAGCTTTGGCGGGTTGTCTTGGGCCACCCTGCCTTGGCTTTTTCCTTTGTTCTATGGTTTGGGGGCACCTTTCCCTTGCTTCGGATTCACAGATCCAAAGTCTCGCTTCTTCTGTTTAAACATTTTCTCCACCCTGACAACATATCGATATGAAGTGCCAAGCAAGGAGATGTTTAGGAATTCTATTTCTTGCTGAATGTACTTGTGCAGGCAGTCATGGTATTTGAGTACCAAATGCTGCTCCAAATCCTTGATACCCAACTTTGTGCGAAGGGTATGGAAAATATTGGTGAACTCCGGCACGTCTTGGTCCCTTCCCTACCGCAATGTGGTCCACTTTATGTATTGATCCTCATAGCTTCCGACAGGGTAGTACTACTCCTTGATGGCATCCAGGAATGAATTCCAAGTGGGTGCGGCCAAAAATAGTGAGCCTGTACTTTCATCCTTATGCTCGCAGTAGGTTTCCCACCAGTCCTTAATGTGGGGGGCTGCTTTGAGAAGAGCGAAAATAATCTTTTCCCGACTGGAAAAATCATAAACAGAAAAATAACCCTCTAGTAGATTTAACCATTTATCGATGGCATCTGTGTCTATCTGACCCTCAAATATGGGGATTTCAAAATTAACTTCTACCTTAAATGGTGTGGTGTTTCTAGAGTAGCTGTTGGAAGCCAATGCATCACCTCTGGGTAGCCGTTGAAGCATCTGCGCAAAGTTATCCATCATCGTGTTCCTTTGCCGCTTGAGGGCTTCTTAGAGAAATATTTTGATAGGATCTCTTGCCCCCTCATCTTTATTTTCATCTTCCATGGGAGGCCATCGATATTTGCAAGGCTGGTCTTGCAAAGGTTCAAACAGTTCAAGCCCTAACTCCTTATATCATGACCTCATTTGGGACATGCAAAGAAAAACAGAGAAAAAACAGACCACTCTGATACTAATGATCCAGATTTAAATAGGAACACATCAAATTATAGAAGTAACCATAAATACAAATATGTAGTAGAAATAATACTTCATTTCATTACTGTAAAATACTGAAATATGCTTACAAACAAAAATAGAAAGAAACCAACTAGGGCGATGGTAGCTTATCTCTTAGAAGAGATGTGGAACCTACATGCCTCTGAACTGTGTTACAATGAGGCTTGAAGGCCTATTTATTGTTGAGAATCAATGTAAAATGCT
This sequence comes from Pinus taeda, assembly GCA_000404065.3. NCBI lineage: Eukaryota > Viridiplantae > Streptophyta > Pinopsida > Pinales > Pinaceae > Pinus > Pinus taeda. The sequence goes on from APFE030637911.1 coordinate 76,971, forward strand.
TCACATCCCAAGAACTAACCCTAGAAGATGAAATTCCAAATTGTGGGCCCCGTTGGGGTAAATTGGTACATCAATTTCTCGGGGTCGTAACTTTGGTACTTGACCTCCGTTTCACGCATACAATAGCTCATTAGAAATATATATTCGAGAAATATAACTTTGGGAAGAGAAACATCAGTCCATGAACCCATGTTGCTCCCACATTTTCCCAAAAAACATCGTTTAGGGCCTCAAAACGGCTCCAAAAGTTCAAGACCTGAAAAACTGCTAAAAATAGTAAATGGAAACTGAGAAGAGTAAAAGAGATAGTTGTGGGGGTCGAAATGGGATAGGTGGGTGGCCAACAACATCCACATGGATCAGGGGATCCCTATTTATTCTTAATTTAGTGGTCCTCCCTAAAACTGCTCACATGAATAAGAATCCATGTGAAAAGACTTAAACCGATGTGTCACCCCAACCTTCAACTTGTGCAACATGTAAAATATGGTCCTTGATAAGGAATACCTTAGTCGAATCCAACCATTTAGGGTGGGGCTGCCAACGTAGATGAAACAAGGAGCTCCCATTAGGTGGAATAGAAAACCTTCGTAATAGATTACACAAGTCACCAAATTAGTAGGCATATAGTGAGGCAACCACCCATGCGGCGTAATGCAAGATCGTCAATAAAAAAAAGACTCCCAAACTATAATTGATGCTTATGAACACCACTAAGAGCAATCCACATAACAATGGTGGGGCCCCTATGATCCTATAAGTATACATTTTCATGGCCACAGTAGGATCATGTCCCAAGAATTACAAATGAATGTTTAAATTAGTGTTGGAATATTATTGAGGTCTTGATGCCACTCCAACATTAGAAGTTTGGTTAGGATGTGGTGAACTTTGGATGAGGTACCCTTAGATTTACAGCCCACATGAGGGTCCTACTTTTATGAAAGAAGAAAACAAATAGAGGTGGAGAGGTGTCACAACAACACAATCCAAAACCCATTGTTCCTTTTACATAACTGAATTTTTTTTGTCGCTAACAAATGGATCTCTTTCAGAAAAGATTGGAAACTCGCTACCAAACCATTAGTTTGAATTATGATGACTAATCATTTGTACTTATCTTGCATCTAGTAACCACATGGGTACTAAGAGTTGAACATCATTCGATTCCAAACTTCTTTGGTATCTCCTTGAGGTTTTTACTTTGGGATATAAACATGATTTTCTATGATTGTACAATTTTTTAACCAAGAAAGAAGCCTTACTCACCTAACATTAACATCTTAAACTCATATTGCATTAAAAAAATATTTTTAGCTCAGAAAATATGCATCACTTCCAAAGATAATCTCATTAGCATAAAAAATAATATCAAATATATTTTCATCTTTAGATTTAATACACATATTACTATCTGTTTTCCCTCTTTTGAAACCTTGTTGTGGATACTTTTCCATTCTAGAATACCATGCCTTTGGTTCTTACTTTTATCCATACAAGGACTTTTTTAGTCTGCACACATCCTTTTTATTGTTTGACAACTATAACCCTTTAGGCTACTCTATATATAGTTCATTCTTGGTCTCTCCATTTAGAAATTCTAATTTAACATCCATCTAATAAACTTAAATTTTTTATGACAGAAAATGACAAAAAGCTTCTTATTGATTCTAGTCTTGCAATAGGGGAAAATGTATCTTCAAATTCAACCCCTTGAACCTATAAATATCATTTTCACACTAATATGGCCTCATTCCTTACAACTTGACCATCCTCATTTGAATTATTCATAAAGATCCATTTAGTTCATAGAACATTTTTTTATTAGTCTTGGAACTACTTCTATTGTCTAATTTTTCTTTATTTGATCACACTCTTCGTTCATGGAGTTTACCGAATTCTCATCTTGGAATGCTTGAAAAATATCTTTAGGTTGCATCATGGATATGAGGGAAATATCAAAATGAAAAATAAAATATTTTAAATAATCAATAGAAACTTTATTAGAAATACAGGAGAGTACACACATTGAAGAACGCGCTGGACACTCTACATTTAAAGAATATAATCATATATATAAATACACTAATATATATATGAATATGTGAAGACTATCTTGATATTTCCATCAAGTAGTGGCACAAAACATTTAAGAAGCATTAAGTCAGAGAATTTCTGTCAAATCTAACTAATTCCAACAACCACCAACATTTTAGAAAATAAACTCTATACATAAAAACCAACTCTATCTAATGATGAATTCATAATTATTATAATCAAATATATGACCACACTTAGGTACATAACGAAACATTCCCATAATAATTACATTCATTTTAAATGAAATATTTATCATAAATTTTGTTGCTTCAACCTATTAGAAAAAAACAGAAGAAGAGAAGAAATTTTAGTTGAAATAAAATTACAATATGTTTTATGTTATACATAAATTTGTAACGACCAACCCCATGAGTTTGTCGAAGGGCTTTCTATATAATCGAGAGGTCTAAGGAAATTACGAGATTATATCGAAGTTGTTTGGAAAACAATGAGACTATCTCTATCCAATGCAGGGAGTGGGGTTGTCGACATTGGTAAGCCATGCAGTCGCAAGAGGGTAGTCAATGGTTGAACAATTAATACATTGCACCTTTGGGCAATTAAAGAGTTTGGACCAATCTAGAGGTACCAAGTTTCCTTTACACACTCATGTATGTTCGCACTGTGTTAGGTAGGAAACATGTGACCTCAATGATTAGTTTTGTTCATTGTAGTGGGATTTACAATTACCATAGTCTAACGAGGTGTAAATTTCACTTCGAAAACCATGGAAATTCTGACACAATCTTATCAAAATATGGAAGAACTGTTTGGAAATCTAGCTTACAACCATCAAGATCCAATATTTTAGGTTCCTTAAGGGTTTTTCATTGTGTTGAATCAATTTCCACCATAAAAAATGCGATTCAAGCACTCCTACTGTCAATATTTTTGAAAAAGAATGGACAAATTTTGATAATTTTTAGCTGTGAGGGTGAAATTGATGCTCTTGTTAGACAAAAACTGTATAACTACTGAATAATAAGACATTTTATAAAATTAACTATATATTTGTTAAAATACTTTATGGTTGAAAATATTTTTAAATTATATGATGTTAGTATAGAGAGATTCTATTTTGAAGGTAAAGAAATTGTGTACAAGTGATCATCAAATTAATTTTATGTCAAGAACATTTTATCTAACGATAATTTTATTTTTTACTATATTATGCAATTAAAATTTATAAATAATCTTATTATTTATAGATATTTTTCTATTCAGCTAATTTTGTTTATACGAGTTATCTTTATGAAATTATAGTTTTAATTATTGATTTACTTATATTAATAATATTCTATTTCTATAATCTATATAGATTATTTATTCGAATTATGTTTAGCAAATGAGCTAATTATATTGTAAGGTTTTCTCTCTAGGGAAGTATTCTCTGTGATGGATATATCAGTGAATGGTGGTTATTGATATGTGTAAGAGATAAACAAAATTATGGCGATCATATACTGTTTTTCATTGAACTTTGTTATGTTGTATTTATTCCTAGAAACGCACCAAACACCAAACCTTTGAACCTTGGCATGTAGTCTTTATTCGTAGTAGTTCAACTAACATTGAACCTTAGGCATGGGACCATGATCATGTGTCTCATCATCAATGGCTTTTTTGTAGAGGACATGTTATTAAACCTCTTTGATTCATTGTTCCACATGTTGAAGTGTCTTTATGAACTAGTGGACATCGAGGATAGGAAGAAAATCACTGTAGGAGAAGAGGTTTGGAAGCACTATCAATTTTCCATTTCAGTTTATGCATACTTGTGTCCTACTAGTGGACCTCACTGTGGAACATGTTCTATGCATCTTTCAAAAATGAAGTAGAGGGACTGTAACATACACCCTACTATCCCTAGCCCAAACTAAGGATAGAAGGAGGGAAATTATAGACTAACCCAAACTCCAATGTCCAGCTATGGTAATGGGGCCTAAAGTTTTTGACCTTTTCAACTTTTTTCAAAATATAAAATGCATGACATCATTGTAATCATCTCATCTAGATCATTCCTAATATGAAATTTGTCTATATCTGACTCTCAAATCGAAAGGTATGACCATTTAAAAACTATTCTATTAGATAGTGCCACATCATTTTTTTGACCTGCCATGTGGCATCCATATGGTTCCCACATGGCTATCTATGTCTTCCACCACACTTCCACTTCGAAATTTTACCTTAGTTTTTGACACATTCATACATGAGTCACATATTAACCTATCCATGGTGTACCCAATCCACCATATAATTTTTATATAATATTATATAATATATTATGTGTGCAGGTGCAGGACACTCTAAAGCCATGTCACTTGGGAATAAAATCCTGGGAATTGCTTGTGTCATCCCCCATCGAAATTGTCGAGGTTAATCCTTCTGGGTTATCTGTATAGCCCCTATGGAGCCTCGTCTAAGTGTTACTTTTTTATCCATTGCAGATTGTCAAATGGCTCCATCATGCCATGTCTTCTTAGCCTATGCTAATTTGGGCTTTGTTCTTATTTTCTTAGGGTGCATGGAAGATTCCCACACCTATTACCACCCAAAAATGATTTAACCAATCTCCTTTTCCATATTTGTCCATTCTCGTGTGTGCGTACTTCGCTCACCAAATTACCTTAGGGATAAAATTCTGATGAGGATGCACACAACTCCTGAAGAAATCGTCGTGGACAATGTAGTGGGGTTATGTAACCAACCCTTTCCTCTAGGGTGATGTCACCCTCCATGTCATTTTAATCCTAGTGTGTTGCATGTCACTCAGTGTCAAGCCACTTGGGCTCCTCAAATCCTCAAAATTGGCTGACATGTGTCTTTCTCCTTAGATGCCACCTAGCTTTGAGGGCATGTTCCCCACGAGATTGAGTGTTGGTCCCACCCAATCTTCTACATGGTAAAAATCATTTTGTCCATGTTATAAGGGTTTCGATTTTTCCACCATGTTATTGTGCCAAAACTCACAAACTTGCCCCACCTACCGAGTCACTTGAGGAATAAAATTCTAGGATTTTCCCTTGGTGGCCCCCTTGTGATCTTTGGGGATGAATTTCCAAGACACGTGGATGGTTTTGAATTTGTGAAATCCATTGTCTGGGATCACTCTTCACCTACACCCTTGAAATTAGAGGTTGGTCATGCAACACTTAAGCCCAAGTCTCTTTTTGCTCTAGTGGACCCTAACCTCCACCTTTAGAGCTTGAGCATATATCATATGGGATTTTTCACCATTGGAATTTGGTCATGATGCCCATGACACAATATTACTCATCATGAAGGATAGGGCCAATGGCTCATCTCTTGCTCATTCCATCTATATAATATAACCTAGTCTATTTATAATTATATATAATATTATAAATATGATATATAAGGATAGACTATATATCTATATACTAATATCACTATATATATATATATTACGAATAAATCTTGAGGGTATGTATTTTCAAGGATTCTCACCGTTTCGCTAGTATCTTTATAATGCACTTAATGTAGGAATCCTTACCCAATTTCTCTGAAATCACTTCATTATAAATACATATAATTAAGAAATCATATGGAAATCCCATTTGGGCTATCCAACGCAAATATTTGAACTACTTTAGCCCAAATCTTAGCTAGAGAATGGTATGTAATCATACTAATGTTATAATAATGTTCATCATATTATCTATCTAATCTATCTACTATCTATTAATATACATATATATATGGCTATTATTTAACATAATGGATCGATGTTATAGTCCTCCCATACTTAGCTCTCGACTAATTCTTAGTAATATTTTAAAAGGAATTAAAAAACCATTTCTTTCAATTATATAATGCATACATAGGGGTCTACCCATTCACTTTCATTATGGTCCTTTAGACAAATTTCAAATTGATAACAACTTACTAAGCTATAGGACTCTCGACTAATAATAAACAGAAAAATTCCCATGGGCACATAAAACAAACCTTTTATTTCTTAGGAAATATATATGAATTCCCTATTCCTTAATCAAGTAGAAAATTAAACATCATGTCATATCACGGGTATTGAATCAACACATTAAATCGATGTTAATACAGGCTTTAAGCCAACATGAAATATTAAACATTCGCACATCCATGCCTTTAATACAGAAATCTTCATTCAAAAATGAACACGTCATTCCTTAGCATTCTAAGTAACGATAAAGAAATGCATCAAACAAGAATAAACCATTTAAACATGAGATTCATAATAAGGCATTTATCTTTTATAAATTGAGCTAGGAAGCTGAGATTGGAACTTCAACTGTCCACCCAACCTTAGACACATTGTAGCCAATTATTTCTTGCAATAGTCACCCCCAAGAAAGATTCCAAAGCTTGAGGATGAGTTCTTAAGGGATAAATCCAATTTTTTGAGCTGGAACGAGATCTCCATAGGGCCATCCACCTCGACCTACTAGCTACATTATGCAATCAATATCTCATAGTTAATCCAAAGGTCCACCACCTCCGCCCTTCATTTCAAAACGGGAATCCAAAGGGTGCGCTTCCACCCTCAAATAAAAAAGAAACTTTCAAGGTTGTAACTCCACCCTCAAATAAATAAATAAAATTAAAAATGGTATCCCTCCACCCTCAAATTAGAAAGGGAATCTATAGGTCATCCCTCAACCCTTTAATCACCAAATGTAATTCATAGGTCGTGCCTCCACCCTCAAATCAACAATGGAACAAATAGGTTATGCCTCCACCCTAAAATCAACAAGGGAGTATAGAGTTGATCGTGAAAACGAAGAAAACAAACAAAGGGGGACTAAATAGCTCTCCTATCAGATATCCAAGCAATAAGCCCCCACCCACACTTTCAAGGGAATATAGATAAAAACATATCCAACCTCCAAGATTACAGGGAATCCAGAGACTATGGTCCACAAATGAGAGCTATTCTTCCACCTCCCAATGCTCAACCGAAGATGGATTTAATCCACACATTATGATAGCATCACAAAGTTTTCTTCTCTTGTTTTTGTTTATCTATGTTCTCTTGTGTTTTCTCTATTTCCTCTATATCAAAATATAACCTTTCTTAATGTGTGGTTCTCCCTTGTGAATGCTCTCCTCCATAGCGTGCATGGTATCTCCTCCCATGAGAATGTTTTTTTTCTCTCTCATTATGTTGTTCTAACAATTTTATGGTTTCATGACCAAACATAACTATCACCCCTTCCTTCTCATCCTTGGTGGGTTAGTGTTGAGTGGTGGTGGGGATCTTGTTGTGTCATCTTCCCTTCCTCCACACTTCTTTTTGGCTGACATCTCCACCCCACAACTGATAATGTTATCCATTCTTCATTTAATGTTATACTTTCTTCCTTGTGGATTTATCCAAGGCATCATGATTCTCATCTCCTTGTTTCCTTCTCAATTTATTTGTAAAACCAATAAATTTAAGGCACACCTGCTAGCCATCAATGGCTCTCATGAAGCAATTCAAGATTCCTTCACATCCCAAGTAGCCTCCTTCCTCAAAATTTTGAATCCATGTCCCATTATTAGTCCATTTAATGTATAGTCCAAATATATGAAATATTTACAATGTTTGTAAGAGGGGGTATTTCTGTAAAGGGGATGTCATGAACCCCTCCTCCTTAGAGGAACACCATCCTCAATGTTCTTACTGTAACACAATGCAAAACATTATTAGTCCCAACATCATAATCATGAGCTTTATCATGCAATGCACATATAATTACATTACACACACACGCAAAGATAAAATTTTCTCAATGCTCAACAACTAAATAGACATGAAAATTTTTCCTTGGATCAACCACTT
>APFE030637914.1:5243-15243 GCA_000404065.3 Pinus taeda
TAAAGGATATAGCCTATTGTGGTCTCCCAATATATACTCGACGGTACATGGGAGCACAAGTCCATACTGGCACTTGTTGTCTCAAAGAGGAGGAATCACCCAACCAACAATGAAAGCAACAGTTACCAGGCTTTACGACGCTGGAATACATCTCTAGCATAGACTTCTAGATGTTGTGCGTTAGGTTCCAAAGCATTTTTAGGTTCATTAAATTTATTTTATAGTTGATATTGTTTAAGAAATTTGCCTGTCAGATTCACCGGGTGATGTATATATACAATTCCTAAAATTCAGTATAAGATGATAAACAATCGTTTAATCTTCCTTTGCAATGAAAATCCTAGCTACTAAGGAAAGAGAATTGAGGGTCTTTCAACATAGAGCACCGAGCACACACTAGATGCACTGTCCTAAATCAACAAGCAGTCTAAATTCAAATGCACATGCATGTATTTGTTTTCAGCCTTCTTAATGTGTGAATTACAAGAAGAATGCTAAGTGCAAATCTAAACTATCTTTCCAAAGCAACAATACTAACAAATTTCTCTTCAAAATGAAGTGAAGATAACAACAACACTTTGCAATTTCAAATTGAAAACTGTTTTCGACACTTGAAAAACTACTAATTCAAATCACATACAAGAGTAACAGTATAATCGACCATCAAGAACAATGGGATTCTCCTCTATGACTGAAAATGACACTTGCGACACTTTCAGATCAAGAAACGATAGTCTGATTACGCTACTTCTTTGTAAAAGAGAACTGAAAATGGTGCACAATACATAAAAAAATTTATAGTTATTTCCACAGAGGTATACTGACCACAGACAACAAAACTCCTTAATAGAGCTGAAGAGAGTGAAGAAAAACCAAATTCTGAAGGCAAAATTAACCTTCTCTGACCATCGCACCTATTACACAGGGAATCCAGTATGCATCTCGCCTACTGCACACGGGAGGTGCGATGCATACAGACTTCCTTGAAGAGAGGGTGTGATGGTACCAATGTGAGACTTTTACTTGGTCTTTAGTCACAATTTGCAGTTCAGTTCAGGGATTTAGGTCGAGCAAGTGATGTTCAATAAATATAAATCACAGGGGTTGATCTAATGAGGTTAATAGAGCCACCACTAGGGAAATTAGAGTGTTTGCAGATCGATTGTTCAATTTAGAAACAAAACCCAAAGATAGACTAAAGCAGCATTGATCTACTTTGCACTAGCATAGCAAATGCAGTTCGAAGGCTAGCTGGCTTGACTTTAGGTTCTATCTATAAGTTTATAAAACAAACAAATATAGACTAGCAAACAATCTATTCAATCCCCAGCAGAGTCGCCATTTTGTTATCGGGAAATCTAGTGTCCACTAGGAGCTGCTATTCCCACTAAGACTAGTAGCTATCTTAGAAACAAACAAACTAAACCTACTTTCGCTTTCCTTTATGAGAAGTAGATAAGAGGGGAACAAAGGACACCAACCTCAGTCTTGCGCTTGGTTCCTTGCTCGGTTCCTCTCCTTTCTGATAGATCTTTGCCGCTTCTTCTTCGTCTACCCAGCATCAAAGAGCACCTATGGAAACAAAGCAGCATAATACTATCGAAGAACAAAGATCTGCAATCATAAGCAATACAGGACCAGATATGTATTGACCACACAAATTCATATATCATCAAACATACAAGAATGTGGACGAAAACTCGAATAGCTTTATTAATATCAAGAATAGCAAAGAGGATTACAACCAATTGTTCTGACCCAGCATCCTCCTCCAGCAAGAAAGCCCTTCTTCACCTCATGTAAAGCTTAGATCACCCAACACTATGATGTTGCACCAGGAAACCAACAACACTTCCTTACAAGATACAAGATTCCAACCTCTGGATCTCTGTGATGAGGGATCCATATATAGATGATTATAGGGGGGTGAGTCAGCTTTTGGGTTTTTGATTAGTGTCCTCTCTCTAATAGTTCTTGATTCCACTTGGAGACTGATGATCTCTTACTCATCCCTGGGCAAATTCAGAGAGGCAAGTGTCAGAGGAAAAGTTTCTGGAAGATTCTATGATCCTCCACCTCACAAACTGTCTCTGCCATTTGTCCATTCTCACCCATCGCACCCTACAGAAGGGCTTTCCAGTATGCATCGCACCCTTTACACTGAGTAGGTGAGATGTATCACACCCTCTGCACTGGGCATTCTGTATGGTCCAGTTTTGACCAGTTCTGAGCATTTTTCTGTGGAGAACGTTTGGGAGATGATGTAATCAGCTGACCTTGTTCCTTTAGGGAGTGAAGCAACACTTTTAGGGACTTAGGAGCCCTTAGTTTATGGACATTTATGATTGCAGTTGTAATGCCCAAAAATGTATATAACAATGTACAACCCAAGTCGATTATGATGAAGGTTTTCTACCACATGACTATTTAGGGTCATTAATGGGAAGATCAATAGGCAATAGGATGGGTTGAGATAACCCTATCTAATTCCAGGTTGAGATTGAGCTTCGTGATGAGATCCCCAGGTTGGATATGTGCTCCCCTGTGTGTGTGGATATCCTATTGCTCAATATGGGGTTCTAGATGTATGGCTACCCCATGAGATTCTGGGTCGAGATGTGTTCCTTGATGTGGTTACAGGTTGAGATGTGTTCCCTGATGGCATATTGATCGATGGACGGATATTGGTAGGTGGAATTATCCCTAGTTGAGAGGGAGTGTTAATTTTTTCAATTGCAGTCAAATTCCACCTTGGACAACTCAAATGACTGATGTGATGATTGCATTAGATTCCTTTTTTTGAGAGGACCAAAATTGACCTAAATATCATCTTATTTGGACAAGCAAAAGTTTATTTTTGAATTTATTTATTCACTCATGTATATTGGGTTAGGTCAGCCCTAAGCACATCTTAAATTGAACAAGTGAGCCTCAACCAAGTGGACCCTCATGAAATCCTATAAATAGAATATACCTCAAGCTCATTTGGAAACATTGATAAAGCCATCTTATCATCTCTTATTGTCTTGGTTCACACAAGTTTGTCGAAGGAAAGTTCACACAAGGGTATGAAATCTCAAGAGTGAAGATCACACTAATCTAGGGTTTTCTAATTCTTGGAAGCTAGCACAGGACTGGGCATTTTAGTCCCTAGACGTTGGCACACTCTTGTCATGACAATATCCAAAGAGCCCTAGACACTGGCATAGAAGCCTATGGGAGCGTCGAGGGTTCAGAGGCAGATATGAAGGTGTCCATCCCTGGATGCTCACACAGAGTGATCTTGAGAGCGTCCAGGTTGTCCTGGATGCACACACTGTAACTGGAAGAGAGTGTCTGGGGATTTGAAGCATATTCGATGAGTTGGTCCCCTGACGCATGCACAGAATGGTCTAGGGAGTGTATGGGATACCATAGACGTTGGCATAGAGTTCACAGAGAGCATCCAGGATTGTTATAGATGCTCACACAACTCCTCCTCCCTGTGTCCAAGACTCAAAGATGAGATTCCAGTGTTTCGAAGATTCCGCTCAGTGACAGTAGTATCCAACAGTTGACTATATTGAGTGACAGCACATTACATCCATCAGAATGAAGTTTTGATTATAAGCATGATTAGAACTATTTTGTTTTGTTGTATAGATAAATTTATGGATCATTGTACTCTCTTTTGCTGAATCATTTGATGGCGATCTAAGAAGAATAATATTTTAAATGGTTTTCCCCATAGTGGGTTTTGCCCTGGACTTTGACCAATCTTGGTGTCTCTGAGTTTGTGCATGTTTTTCTTCTATTGTTCCTTTATGTCCCATTTCATTGATGATGATGATGTTGTTCTTTCTATATAATTGCATATGTTGATGAATAATGGTGTAGATCTAAATAATCTAAGGATGATATGGGGTGAAATTAATATATTAATGAAGAAATGCAATTATCAAATCAAAGAAAAATGTATCCCTATGAAAAATTAACAGGAGCACCTTATCAAATGAAAGAGACTACCAGAAGAAGATTCATCATGGGAGACAAAAAGTCTTCTCCTTCAACACCCAACATTGCCTATGCTTTGAGGACAAAGCAGCTTAAGAGAGAGGCAATGTTATGAATAAAATATTCATAACTATATATATACTAAATTAAATAATAAATAATAAAATAGTAATAAATACTACACAGAAGGCCCACGGGGCTTTGGATTGACGGTGAATGGGTGCGATGTTAAGGCACTCCTTGCGATAGGTCACCGGTTCAAATCCCCCGTGGGTACTTAGGTTAGTCTTACGTAGAAAAAAAAAAATTACTACACAGAAAGGGAAAGGAAAATATCGTAGATGATGCACTTACAAAGAAAGATGATGGCAACACAACATGTGCTGCCTTGGTAATTGTTCCTCACTGTTAGATGAAATACTAGCTGAGTATGACAAGGATTTGGATTGTGGTGTTGTGATTGAAAATACTAGTCAATATTGCAACCTTGAATGGAAAAATGACATATCATCGTACAAGGGTAGAATTTATCTAACCCTGTCATTCAAATTTAGAATGGAAATTCTAAAAGAATCCCACAGTTCTCCAGCAGCTGGGCATGTTGGATTCTTTAAAACCTACTACAACATTCGGCAATTATCCTACTGGAATGGTATGAGTAAGGAAATCCAAATATATGTCATTGAATTTGATGTTTGGCAGAGAAATAAGGGTGAAAATATTCCAACTCTTGGTTTACTACACCTATTACATATTCCAAATCAGAAATGGGAGGAAATATCGATGGATTTCATTGAAGGAATACCTATGTCTGATGGTAAGGAAAATTTATTTGTTGTAGTAGATAGACTCATCAAATATGCCCATTTCATGGAAACCAGAAAAAAACTGATTCAACTAAGAAAATTGTGGAAGTGTTTTGTAAAAACATTTACAAACTACATGGTTTTCCCAAGGTTATTGTCAGTGATAGAGACGCAAAATTTAAGGGAAATTTTTGGAAGTATTTCTTCCACCAAGCAAGAATATCTCTCAACATGAGTTCGGCTTATCAACCCTAGACAGATGTTCAGACTAAAGTTGTAAGTATTTTTTTGTAAACATATCTCCTTTGTTTCATCACCGAAAAACAAAACAAATGGTCTCAGTGTCTACACCTGGCAGAATGGTGGAACAATACCACCTATCATACTTCAACTAAAATGACTCCCTTCCAAGCCCTATGTGGCTATGAACCACCCAGGTGGAATGATTTTACGTTGAACAATTCTAAGGTTGAAGTAGTAAGGAACCACTTAGAAGAAAACAAATAATTATTAACTTGTTAAAAGAAAATTTAATAATGGCACGCAATAGAATGAAGCAACAAGCTAACCAACACTACATAGAAAGATAATTCAAATGATATTGGGTTTTTGTCAGACTTCAACCCTATAAGTAGTTATCCTTAAAACAACAAGGGAAAAATAAGTTATCTCCTAAATATTATGGACCATACCAAATAATCAGAAAAATAAGTAGTGTGGCTTATGGATTGAAGCTACCAGACAATTTTTGAATCCACAACACCTTTAATGTATCAATTCTAAGAAAAGTACAGGGGAAAACTCAAACCACTCAAATGGAGATACCTGAGACGACGAAGAAGGAAGCATCATATTAGAACCTGAAGGCATACTCGCTACCATAGAAAGGGTACTATGGTCCAAAACTATTAAGGAGTTGTTAATTTTTGCAACTATGGTAAAATTCCACCTTCGATAGCTTACATGACCAAGATGATGATTGCATTAGATTCCTAATTTTGAGAGGACCAAAATTGACCTAAAGATCACCTTATTTGGATAAGAGAAAGTTGATTTTTAAATTTATTTATTCACTCATGTATATTAGGTTAGGACGGCCCTAAGCACATGTTAAACTGGACAAATCACCCTCAACCCCAAGTGGACCCTCATGAAATCCTATAAAAAGAAGATACCTCAAGCTCATTTGGACACATTGATAAAGCCATCTTCTCTTCTCTTATTGTCTTGGTTTGCATAGGTCTGTCGGAGGAAAGTTCACACAAAGGTCTAAAATATTAGGATTGAAGCTCGCACTAATCTGATTCGTGGACCCTAGCACAAAACTAGCCATTTTAGTCCTTAGACACTGGCACACAATGGTCAAGACATCATCCAAAGAGCCCTAGATTCCGGAACAGAAGTTGATGGGAGCATTCAAGGTTTCAAAGGCAGATCTGAAGGTGTCGGTCCCTAGACGCTCGCACAAAGTGGTCCTGAGAGAATTTAGGTTGTCCCGAATGCACACACTATAATAGGAGGAGAGTGTCTAGGGGTTTGGAGCATATCTAGTGAGTTGGTCCCCAGACGCATGCACAGAATGGTCTAGGGAGTGTCTGGGCTACCATAGACATTGGGATAGAGTTCACATAGAGCGTCCAGGATTTTTATAGATGCTCGCACAACTCCTCCTCCTTGCATCCAGGAATAAAACATGAGATTTAAATGTTATGAATATTCCACTTAGTGACAACAGTGTTTAGCACAGTGACTACAATATCCAGTAATTGACTACAGCCAGTGACAACACATTACAACCATTAGAATGAGGTTTTGATTATAATCATGATTAGTTTTGTTTTGTTTTTTTGTATAGATAAAGTCATGGATCATTGTACTCTCTTTTGTTGAATCATTTGATGACGATCTAAGAAGAAGAATATTTGCAAGGGCTTTCCCCATAGTGGCTTTTTTCCCAATCTCCGAGCAATTTTAGTGTATCTATGTGTGTGCATGTTTTTCTTATATTGTTCCTTTATGTTATGCTACATAAATGACGATGATGTTGTTCTTTCTATATAATTGCATATGTTGATGAATAATGGTGTATATCTGAATAATGTAATGATGATATGGGGTGTACTTAATGTATTAATAAAGAAATGCAATTATCAAAGCAAAGAATAATGTAGCCCTAAGAAAAATTAACATGGTATCAGATTTGGGTTGAAGAAAAGCCATGGAGATCACCCCAATGATGACACCTTTTATGGAAGCAAGAAGAGGATGGTGGAGACCTAAAAGAATTCTAGGATTTGAATAAAACCCTAGGAAACTTGATTATTAGGGTTTGATGGATTCTATGAGGTTAGGGTTGGAGATAAAACCCTAGTTTATGGAAACAATATGTGATATGGAACCTAGTTGGTCAATGTAAATATGCTCAAGCACTTGACAAAGATTTAATGAAGCCCTATATGGGATAATCCTTAGCAGACCTGGTTGGATAACTAAAGGAAACGCTGGTATATGTACCATGGACATTGATGGCTCTCGAAGATTGGTTCAAGAGGGAGAGGTTCACCTCTCATTGAAGATAATTATTTATTGACTCATGATGCCTCTTACTTTTGTTTAGACCAATGGATCTGAATATTATGTATATTGCTTATACTTCCTGCATATGTATTTGAGTATATGGATGTTTCTAACCTTCTTGATGAGATGTGTGGAGTATATCCTTCTTAAGGATCATTTAAGATGCAGGAAATAAAAGCTAGATATGGAAAGAGGTAAAGAGGTATTTGATGACAAAGTGCTTCAAGCGACCTATGTCTAATGAAAAGGTGCACATGTATTTGAATACCACAAGGTATGCATGGTATGTTGTATTTCAATTGTAACATTGGATGGCTTGGTAAGCACTAAGGTATGATGAGAATGTCTCTTTCTTGATGGCTCATACATGCATATGAAAGTGACTTGGATCTATGTTTCCTATGATGAAATGATGCACCTAGTGTTGAACACTTTGATCTTCTTGAATTCTATGAGACTATCTAATGTGGATACATTGATACACTTGATGTTTGGCTAACATCCATCTGTTGGACATCTTGATCCTATAAAGAAGGCTAGCACCTTGACTTTAGTGAATGATACTCTTGATACTTGTCATGATGGATTTTATATAGAAGGATATATCATTGACTCCTATACATGAGTCTGCTGATAATGCTTGTGATAAGCATGATGAAAGAATATGGAAAGAGAGATTGACACTCTCATTGTTTTGATAAATCTTGATTGAATGACCTTACTTGATCCTATCGATCATGATAAGCTTGATGTTAGAATTATAACTATGAGATTGATATTCAAGATATCTTACTACTTGTGGTCATGTCTTGATGACATATGGTTAAACTGAATGTCCTAACTTGATGAAGTGACTTCATAGAAAGTGTTATTGTGTTCATAATATTCAAGATAGGATGTTGCATCTATCTATTTCTTTGAGTCTAACCATTGATGAAATATTGATGTCATGATGTTGATAGCCATGATAGATATATGTTTATGATCTAACAAATTTGTTGTTGCTTGACTCTAGTAGAGACAGGCTAATGACATGAATGAACATGAAGAAGTAGATCCCCAGTAAAATGGAGAATCTATTCTCAAACTACTATTTTAAGTTTGTACTATTGAAATATGATTTATGTCCATCTAACACAATTGATCTGCAATAAAGTCTCAGATTTGAATCTTGTACAGAAATTAGGGTTTCTACTCCTAACACAGGCACTAAAGTGGAAATCTCATCCATGGACGCATACATGATAAGCCTCAGCTAGCGTTCAGGAAGCTAAAGACGCTTCCATGCTAACCTGAGCCAAGTTTCCATGGGTTTGACTACATTTTACCATCATTTGAAGCTTTCTGAAATTGTCTAAACTTTGAATCAAGGTGTCTCCAACATATTTTACCACTGTAATTTGATTTCTGAAGTTGTTGGGTTAAATTTTTAATCACATAAAAAATGAAGTATTGTGCATGAAATCAGATGGTCACCTAGAAGATGTTAGTTCGATAGATATGCTGTAGATAACAAGATCTGAAACCAGGAAAATCTTGAATATTTTCCATAACATGAACTCGCAGAATGAACTTGTTTTTGCAAGTGATTGAGACATACATATAGATATGTCATTATGTTTGTGCTACAAGAGTTTGGTATGATTTGGCTTATTTATATATATGAGCAGTCTTTAGTTTTGTGTCATGATACTTGACAATAACATGGAATTTTGAATTGATGATTAAGATATGTTTTGATCTCTCTACGATAGCGAATTTGGACTTGACCGAATGACTAATGATCTGATTTGATGATTGCTGATTTGCCCTGATGTCTATGCTATGTGGGCGTAATGAATTATGTGTGTATTCAAAAAAATGATTTTGTATTGGCCTTCTCATTCCAATCACAATGGTTCAAGTAATGATAGTTGTGATTCATCATGGAAATGGAACATGCAGGACTCACCCTTGGTGTATGCATTTGCATCTAGTGATAGAAATGACTTGTATTATTATTATGAGAATGACTTAATAAAGTTCGAATTGATAATGCATGGTTGATGAAAAATTGTTGGCATGAAGTCGCAACTTGATATGAGGTCTCCCTATCTCCTAGTTGAAAGTATTGATATTGTGATAATACTGAATTTGATAATGGTTGTGATCTGACTTCTAAACTTTGATAAGTTGACTCTGTTGATGTGATGGTACAACATTGATTTATGTAAGGTTGATTATTTTAACTTAGAAGGGAACTATGATTAGATCATTGAATGTATCAAGCTCCTTGATCTAGATATGTCTTTATTTGACAGTTATTTGATGAAATCGGGATGATGAGTTCCAAGGTATGGCCTTGATGTTGACTATGTTTTTGGTTTTATATCCTGATGATCTACTCTTGAAAGGTGATGAGCCGCTGATGATCTAAATCAAAGGGAAATAAATTCTAAAGCTGAAAATGATATAGCATGGCATGATGAATCAATTTCTGGAATTTGGAAAAGAAATTCTATATTGCAAAGTTATGAAAATGCAAATCCTCGGATACTCTAATTTGAAGTTCAAATATGTTGTTGAACTTGCCATGGCATCCAACTATTGATTGAAGAATTGATGTTCCATTTTGAACATCCATA
>APFE030637914.1:27902-45583 GCA_000404065.3 Pinus taeda
CTTCAGGGCATATGAAGTACATACTCAAGGGGATACAATGCAGGTGTTTTCAAGTTATGTCACTTCTCACAAGTCCCGGAATAGGTCCTCCAATGTGCGGGGGAAGGGGTAACAGGGACGGTGACAAAATACTGTGTAACAACACTGACAACAAAGGTTTACTTATGGTAAGTGAATTATGGGATCAGGTAAGGGACAATGGTAAATGGAGAATGTGGAAGGATCTTGGTTATAGTGAAGATATTCCTTTGAAGGCCCAGGAGGATTCCCTATCTCTTGACCTAAAGCAGAGGAATATTTTGGTGTCATCCTTGTTTGACCAACTGAGATGGGGTCAAAACATCGAAGGCACCTTTAGCCTCAAAGAAGCTAAACGCATAGCCCTAAGTTTTGATTATCCAAACCCAGATCAGGTGTGGAATGACCTTTGGCAGAACGCGTAATGGATGAAAGTTGTTTATGTTGTTGGTTCACCAAAAGAAAATTCTCACATGGGAGAATCTTCTGAAACAAGGTTTTGTTGGCCCATCCAAATGCCATCTATGTGGCTTATAGGAGGAGATGATGGAACATTTACTAAACCTATGCCCCTTCACCTCAACCTTGTGGGATTGGGCGACCTTAGTCTTCAGGCAAACTGAAAAGGACAGACTCAGCATCACCAACACTTTGAAGAATTGGAGGAAAGATTTCTAAGGTAATGAAATCATTAACGAGTCTTGGACTCTGGTTCTAGGCTTTATTATCTAGGATGTCTGGAAAGAATGCAATGGCAGGATTTTCAAGAACAAAACAGGCTCGACCCAGAACATCATCGTCCAAATTTTACGACAACTCAAAGATACAGTAGGAGCCTTAATGTGGAAAATTCCTAAGGACCATCCATCGGCCCAGGATGCTAGCATACTATTGCAGTTGGGTCTCCATTCTCTGGCTCCCCAAGGCACTGACAAGGGTGTGAGAAAGACAACTGTTGGTAAAGATATCTAGTAGCCTCCCCCTCATGGTTTTTTGAAAATCAATATAGACGGGGCTTCTAAGGGCAACCCAGGGATGGTTGGATTTGGTGGTGTCATAAGAGATGAGCAGGGGCACATAAAGGATATCTTTCATAGTCATTTGGGGAATGCCACTAATAACATGGTGGAGCTCATGGCCTTAGAGCAATGCTTAGAAATCTTGGTGGAGTCAAATTTACACAATGCTATCATTGATGTTGACTCTGAATTGGTCACTAATGCAGCCAAGAAAATGTGTAATGGAACGACACCTGGAAAAGTGTCAAAACATTGGAGGCTATCATAGGTCTTTTAGCATATTCATTCCCACTTGCGAACCCTGAGAACCGTCAGCTTCGTTCATGTACGAATAAAAGCCAATATGCTAGCTGATCATCTGGTGAATGAAGGAGTGCTATGTAAGGAAAGTTATATTCGGCATGATTAGGATTCTATACCGTCTGGTAAACTGCGAGATGATTGTCACGGTCAGGCTACCAAAGATATGGAGCACTTCCAGACCATTAACAATGAGTAGGAGGAATACTAGTGGAAGGAGGAGAGAGTGGAAGCCCTTGAGCCGCAGTAAATCCTAACTATAAAAACTAAAATGAAGAGAAGAGTGAAGAAGTGAAGTGTTGATGCACAGTAACCATTGGATCTAGAAGATCAACGAACAAGATTTTTTTGGGATAGGTGGCCAAGATTAAGTCGCATAAGGTGGAGCTTAGAAATGAATGACGGAGTTTCAACCTAAGAACTGGCGGATGCTAAATAGCAAGAATCGATCTGGACCGTCGGATCGACTCGATGGATCAACGGTGATCACTGGACTAGCAGAAGTAGGAGAGAGCGGAAGTCCTAGAGCCTGGTTGAAATGTCACAGTAAATCCTAACCGTCGATCCCACAGTCAATGGTTATGACATAGTCAACTACGGGAGTCGAGAGCTAGTTAACATGTTTGCTAGATGAAGGGCCACAGACCGTAATATTTAATGGCCTTCATCATCCAATGGATATTAGGCCAGAAAGGGACCAAATGTTAACATCAAGGTCGGACCTGAACATTTATAGATTAAATTGGTTTAATATTTATCAGCTCCGTAAGGATGTTAGGTTTCGTGGAAGTGATCTGAAGCGATGTCATTGTAGACTATCAGATCAAATGGGTTTTGATCAACGGTGATGGATCCCCGAGCAGCTCTGTTGATCGGAGGAAGTTTTAACCGTCAAATTAAAGGTAAGTTCAACGGTGGTGATTGAGCGTTTAAGCTAGGTGAGCAGACTTGAGAAGTTTATCGGTGCGGCTTCAATTTATTTGAAATCCGGTGGTTTTCGCATGTCGCATGCGAGAGCAGTAAATTCACATGATGGTGCGATGCGATCTTTTGACAGTAGTTGATCTAGCGGAGGAGATCAATGGTGGAAAAAGGGAATCGCATATCGCAAGTCGAGAATCCTGTGTGCATTTGCTTTTGAGTCTTTGTAACTCTGTGATGCGATGTATGATCTTGAGTTTTGTTGACTCTGTTGTCTGTTAACTAGCAACGGGTCTATCTTTTGCTGGTCTTTACACTTGTAAAGACGTGTACCATATGTAATCTTTTATCGTATAAATGAAGGCTCCACTCTTACTTGACCAAAAAATAAATTAATTAATATTAATAATATTAAAAATAAATTAAATTAAGTTAAGTTTCCCAATTAATTATGAAATGGCAATTATGTCAAAAGATGTTTCTTTAACCTTGTGGCTACTCAACTCCTATAAAGGAGAACATCCCAAAGGCTTGTAAACATCATATGAATATTGAATAATAATATATCATGTTTTATACATAAATGAATTCTCAAGTGTCAAATTCGAATGAACAAGGTTTTTTGTTCCACGATCCAGCACCATCAACAGAACCATATTATTTTATTTAGTTTACAAATTAGAATTTTTTTCCAAAATTTACTGAGGGTCGGATTTAAATAGGTGCAACAACTAATTTTGTTTTCTATTCATGTAATATTTTTTCTTTCTTTTAATAAGGGATTTGTACGCATTTATCTTATCTCACTTTAAAAACTCATTAGAAGCATCCTTAATTTCTTTTCTAGCAATTATGAAATCATTATCATACCAAGGTTTGGTTATTCTATTCTTCTTTTTACATGACACCTCAATAGAGAATTTGTTAATGGAAATAGAGGGAGTTGTAGTAAAATTATGGGAAAGGTCTTTGATATTGTCCTTATAAATTAAGAGGATTAAATTTCTATTTAAATTATCTAGGAAGAAATCAACTTTACTTTTGTCAAAAAAAAAAAAATGTCAAAAAGCAAATTCTCTTACATGGTGCTTTTGTACATAACAAAGGTTAGATATAAGGTTAAAAGTATAACATTTTAATTACAAAGGTTGATATTAAAATGGATAAACAATATTATAAATAAAATATTAATTTAATATAAACATTTTATATATTAAATATATATTTTTTAAATTCAAAATTTAATATCAATCATTATTAAGATTTTCATTTTTCCTTGATTTAATTTATGAAGTAATGAAATAAATTTTAAAATAATATTTAATAATTTTAAATATAAATAGTTTTATTATTTTTTAATTAATCTTTTTAAATGATTAATAAAAAATTGTGTTAGTGGTATATATTAAATCAAAATTTTCTTTTTATCATATTTATTTTTAATATGTAAATGGTTAATAAATATATATAATTTATTTTATAAATATTAAAATATTTAAAGATTCAAAATAGATTTTTTTTTGTAAGTTTGGCAGGACTACATCTTCAACATTTCCAATATATCACCCTGATTGGGGTGGGGAATTGAACCGGTGACTTCACATCAAGGAGTGCCTTTAACATAGTACCTAATCACCATCTATTTGAAGACCCAGTGAACCAAAATAGATTATTTTAAAAATAGTTTAATACTTTATTTTTGTTTGTTAGGTTATGTGAGTTCTGAGATGACTGACACACTTTTTTTTGTTTGTTTGTTAGGTTATGTGAGTTTTGAGAAAAATGACACATTAACCTATGACTTGAGTAGTTGTAACCCAAGGGCATCTAAGCTGTCAAAATCACTTGAGGATCACACTTAACCTGGGCCATATCAACCCTTCACATGACTATATTTTTCCCACAGAATTTCGAACTAGTGACCTTTACAACACGAAATGCCTTAATAGAACATTTTTCACTATTTGCTCTATGCCCTATGGGAAAAATCCAAAATTGTTAATGATTTAATATAACAATAAATTTAATTGTTATATATTTATGTAAAAAATTATACGCTTTATATTAAAAAGAAAGGAATACGAATTGATATTTAAATAATCTCATATATATATATATAGAGAGAGACAGAGACAGAGACAGAGACAGAGACAGAGAGAGGTACTTTAAAAATAGTACAATAATAACGTATATTATTATTATTATTATTGTTTTCTAAGTTATGTGAGTCATAAGATGAATGGCATGCTTAACCTGTGGTTTGAGTAGTCATGACCTAAGGACATCTAAGCTGTCAAAATCACCCAGGAATCATACCCAACCTGGGCCACTCGAACCTTTAGCATGGTTGGATTTTTTCCTACGGAGTTTCAAACTGATTACCTTTACACCATGAAATGACTTAACAAAACACCCTAACATTGTTTTCTCTATGCCATGTTGACTTAATTACTATATATTTATGTAAAAAAATTGTATACATTACATTAATGAAAAGAAATAAATATATATTAAAACTTAGAATGATGATATATGAAAGTTACTTATGGGAATTCTCACAGGAAAACAAGGTTCAAACACACGACATAAGGTTCTAACCATTGGAGTTATTTCCCCCATCCATCAAATCTTACAATGTCTACACCAACTCTCCTACAATGTTCCTGAATTCATTCACTCAATATTTATTTGATGCCCACTAAGGTTGGATACTAAATGGAGATAAAAATAATCTCTTCTTGCTTCTTTAGGCTCATCACTTACAAAGAAAAAAATAAATCTAACCAAGGTAGAGAAATGTCCATATCTATTAGATAATGCATTCTTTGTGATCAGATCATGACATGGGAAAGATAACCTTATAAGTGTTTGATTTCTTAACGATACACTAATAAAAATGCTCGCTCCCACCACCGCTAAAGATTCAATGTTATTGACTACCATACCAACACGTAATTCTTATTGTATGAGTGAAAAAGTTGCATTTTCACTCACAAAGTCTTCCCTTGTGGATTCATGGCTTTCACTTTGAGCATTGATATTTTGGCACAAATTTTATTTCATGAGGAAGGACATGTATAGATATTGTTGCATCCTCCTTTATGTGCTTAAATCTGGACATATAATGGTATCTTGCTATGCTTCTTCTCGATACCTTGGCATGCTTCCATATTATTAGACAACCCCTCACTAATATAAAATTCAACTAATATATGAGCCCCTATCATAAATAAGCACTTAGCCTAAAAGTTTCATCAATGTCCAATATTATCCCCAAAGAATCTCATATCCTTTTTGCAATCTCTAACACTAAATCAAAACACACAATCCTTGAAGGTTTTAATGTAAATAAAGAAAACTACAAAACCATATCCCTCTTAATATATTTGTAGATTCTTCCTTAAATAAAATTTTAATCCCTAAACAAGCCCCGTATTAACCATAACACCCCTTATTAAGCCTTACAAATTGGGTTGTTACATTTATATTGTTATATAGGCCCTAACCTCTCTCTCTCTCTCTCTCTCTCTCTCTCTATGTATATATATATATTATATATATATTATATTATTATATATATATATCTTAAGCCCTAAATATTGATTTATTACATGTATATTGTTATGTATGCCAAAACTTGTCCGTGTACCCTTTGTCTCTTATACACACACACACACACACCCCAAGGAGACATAGCCTTATGGTCATCATATCTTGTATTATACCGTATCATTTGTAAAATAGGTTCCACGCTTGAAGTGGATTGTATTCATTGATTTCTTATCATTTTTAAGGTTTAAGGTTCATAACATTTTTGTCAAGGAATACGAACCTAGGTCTTTTCTACTTCAAACAAGTCATCATGGAACTTTCACTATAAAGTTTTTTTTGTGGGGGAAAGCTTTAGATAGCTCAATTTTGAGATGATCTAGTAAAGATCTCAAAGTACATTTGGTCTAAATTTAAAATTATGCTTCACTATACTTTTGGATATATAATCTATGGAAGTTAGGGTTTGTGAATAGCCTCGAAAGAAATTTCGAACAAGCAATATTAATATTTTCACTATCCTTGCCCAAGCTCCCCGATGTATCATTCTTCCCCTCTCTCTTTCCCCACCCTTCCCTGCATCGATCGGGTTTGGATCCCCTATTCTAATCATGCCCACTCTATCTCTCCCATTTTATCCCTACTGCCTCTACCATTCACATCCTCGCTTCTCTGTTTCTCTCAGTTGCACTCCTGCAGCCTCTCATCCCTATGCTACTCCACCTACCTCACTGAGATCCCCCTACCTGATTATATCATTGGATCACTTCGATCGACCCTTTGTTTCACAAGAAACTCACAACAACAAATATCACCACTAGCATCCAAGGCAGTACTCGACTTCAACGATCATCAACAGCATCAAAGGAATTATGGATCCATTGGAGACAACATCTAAAAATGACAAGTGTGTTTATTTCAGAGAGAACAAATTCATGATCAATCAACTTCAAGAAACTATCCAAGACATCAAGCATCAGGAAAAGAGTGAAAAAGTTCTCCTCCTCATCAAACTCACCAACTAGAATTCTAAAATTGAATCTCTCAAAAATCGTTTCACCCACTTGGAGGAGACCATTAACTATCTGAAAGGAATTCTCCTCAATCATTCTGGAGATAATTAGGGACACCAAAGTAGTAGAAATAAGTCAAAGTAAGAGCCTTCAGTAAATCAAATCTAGGACCCTCCAACAGTCCTTCTTATGCTTTGTTTATCTACAATATTTTCCTATGAAATGCAAATGTAATGTTTACTATTTTAGTTTGTAAGGCTTTATAAGCAGTCGGTTGTAGGTAAATTATGAACATATGTCCTCAGCCTCCATGCTGACTGGGTATGTCCCCTCCTTATCTCCCTTCGCAGCTTGACTAATGCCAAAATCATTGTAATGGGAGTTCAAATCCATATATTTTTTTGAAAGAAAAATAGTAATTGATTGTGTTAAAGAAAAAAAAACATTTTCACTATAATTTTTTTATGTACTTTTCTAATGTACCTCCTTCTAATCCCAAACCAAAATCAAGGTTATAAGGATAAAGTTACTATGTTTACCTAACCTCCATGGCCCCATTATAGAAATGGGGTCTAATATTTTTCTTTTTTTCAACTGCCTCACAAAACGGATGACATCATTGTGTTCACCTCATCGAGACTTTCCAACGACATAAATTTTACCTCGATGCGACTCACAAATCCAAAGATATGACCCTTCAAAAATGGGCCAATTCACCCTTACCATGTCATCATTGATTCCACGTGGCAATCACATTCTAACCAATGTGGCACCTTACGTTTTATCCCCCCAATCATGGACAAGTCGACATGGATAAGCACACTCCTCTGAATAATCAAAGGTCGACCTAGTCCATAACTCCATGGAACAATAAAACTTAATAAAGGGCCTGACCCCTGACCTAAAGGTCAACCCGACCTCCCTCCAAGATGTCTATGCTTTGGGCCTTAACTAGCCTGACCCCGACCTGGTTGTTCGGCTCAAATCGGGACCCCCCGACGGGCATGTCCCACTGATGACTTGGCCTACACATCTTGGGTCGGACATAGCTTGACCTGAGGTAAAACCTTTCAAACTTACACCCTAACCTCTAACTTGGTGGGTCCTACAGTAGTCTTCAGGTCAGTATTGCAAGATTTTTACACTTAGAATTTTTCTATTTTTATTCTTAGTTTATAGAAGTATCGCAACTTTTGACTAACTCACTGAAAATACACAAGATTTCCACAATGAACTTGGGGAATTACATGTACAAGAGGTGTTGAAGGTGCTGGAAATTTTTCAACCAAGGGGTTTTCCCCAATGTGAAGTCCTAATTAGACCTCACACCATTTGGAATAAGAGCCCCATCCGGAATATTGCCCCAGTTGCCATATATTCTTATAGATTTTCCTTCGCTACAAAGTTTAGCACAAGAGAGTAATATATAGGTATTTTTGGATCAACAATTTAGTATGTCTTGTGAAATGTTCAACTACGGAAAGTATCAAGATACGTATACTAAAAGGGAGAGAAAATTGGTCCCTTTAAAGACAAGTAATAGTACTATCTAGAAAATGCATACCAGCATATACATATGAATGAATCGTTCATCAACCAGTGAAATAGTTCACAAGGAAGAAATGATTGTTAAAGAAAATATAGCACACCTTCAACAAGATAAGTACCAAAACCACTGAAATAGTTCAATTTCCTTAGTATAGATGAAAACAACATACATTCCAAACATTCAAATAATAGTCTTACAATATTACGACATATGCATGAAAGTGTGTTAGCTCAACGAGCTTATGAATTAAGTAAAATTTCCAAGATACATCAAGACAATGAACACCAATAGCCCCAATAGTGGAGCATTAGAGCAAACACTCACTCCTCCAAAACAACTATCTTCCTCTCCAATGCCTAGTAGTAGAACCAAGGTGAAAAGTCCCTTTCTTGTACAATTAGGGTGTATATATATAACAATTGGAGTGATCCTTCACCTCCCTTGTGACTCTTGGACTACCCTCATGATTGTTTGACTTCTCCATGACCTTTTGACTTCCTACATGACTTTTCACATTACATGAATGACTCTTGGACTTCCACTTTACATTATATTCTCCATTATAGAATTTACATGATCCACAAAGTGATGTGGCACATGATGACTCATGACAAAACATGACATGACATTGATGCATGGACTACATGATGACGTGGCAGTGTCAAGTCACTCTTTGTTGCTAGTTTCTTTGTGTCTTCTCGACAAATAGAGCATGGCCTTTTCTTTCTTCTCCTCATGACTTGAAGGTAAGGAGTCTTCAATGCAGTCTTAGTATTATGTTTTTTGTTCTAATATTGTGTTCCTTTGTCTTCTTGCCCAATGATCATCGGGTTTCTTTAGATCCATAGGTGTCTCTTAGCATGGTCTCATTCTCCATCTCCCTCATCATCCTCCTATCATATGATGAAATAATACCTGTGACTGCAATCCACTCATGAAAAGATGACATCAGTCTGATCAACCCCTAATAACACATGCTTCATGAAATCACTTGTTGGGGCTGGAAATGGTGATTGGTCGAGGGACTGAATCAAGGATTGCATAGTTCCAGAGGTCAAGTTCCAGGACTAAGGCTTGAGACTATGCAATGCATAGTTCTGGAGGCTTCGGAAAAGGGATTGAGTAGTTGAGGGACTCGAGAGCTCAAGTTGGAGGCTTGAAGCTTGAGACTATGCAATGCACAATTCTGAAGGACTAGGCTGAGTGACTGTGCAATTAAGGGACTCAGAAGGTCAAGCTTTAGGTTAGAATTTTCCCAATGCATAGTTCATATAGGATAACAGGCGGGGAGGTTGCGTAACTGAGGGGTTTAACGACTCAAGCCTGAGGCCTTAGGCTTAAATTTTCCTAATGTGCATTTCAAGAGGGACATAGGCGAAGTGATTGTGAATTTTCATAGTTCAAGCACTCAAGGCCAAGGCTTTATGCTTAAGATTGCACAGTGCATAGAGAAGGATAGCTGGAGGCAAGGATTATGCAGTTATGGACCTCAAGGGTTGGGAATGAGCACTGAGATTGCACAGAACACAGTTATAGAAGGAAGAAATTGTGCATTGCGTAGTGCCAAGAGACAAGGTTGTTGCTTGAGGGCTAAGACTATGCAATGCACTGTTCAGGCTGGCTAAAGGAGGTTGAATGGTCTGGTCGGAGTGTTTTCCCAATTTGACTAAGTGTTGGATCAATGAGATGAATATAAGAAAAAGCATGAATCTAAACATGACCACACACTTAGATCACTTGACGATACAACATGGAACACTCAAAACACATAAACAACATCCTTTTCTTAATGCAACAACTTTGTGACGACCTACACCAAGTGAAACACCAAAGATACACTTTGCGACGACTATGATGACACTTGCATGACAGTGCTTGAAACTTTGGAAATGAGTGTGATACATGTTTACATAGTAAGAAAAACTCATTTACCCAAAGGTTACCCCTTAAAACCACCAAAACTAGCTTTTGTGCATTGTGCGACACTCCATATGCTAAAAGACGACATTTACTATATGAAAAGAAAAGTGTGAACAACACTTGCGATACGTGAATAACAGTGAAAGAGACACATGCCAATGCAAAGATAAAATGAAAATGACACTAATTAAAGTAAAATCAAGTGAAAGTGACAGTCGAAAGCATGAAAATGACACTCGTGAAAGTGAAGGTGTGCAAAGGCAACAGTTTGAAAAATCACCAAAATAGAAGTACAAATGCAGCCAAAAGTAGAATATTCTCAATGAAAGTGCACACTGACTATCAACATAGGTCAATTATTGCACGGGAACCATCATGATGGACCATGTTATGCTTGTTCAAGCTTGCATAAAATAATATTCTCATGAACTTGTTGCAGACTGAGATTATGTGAGCAAGTGAATTCGACACTTAGAATTCAAAAAGGATCTCAAGAAATTAACAAAACATCAACCGAACACGAAGTCACTATGGAACGACCGACCATAAGATCCAAAGTAGGCTCCAAAATTCAATTGTAAGCAAACTTTTGGAGAGTTTTGTCATAGCGACAACACTTGGCGACGCACTGGTAGAACTCCAACTTCTCTGCCTTGGTCAATTATTTCGTGCAGGGTCTGGTTCTTCAAGGAGTATTAATTCACCATTCAAATTACCATGGCTTCCCGACTTACCCCGTGCATAAACATAGTCCCATCATTCCTTTACTTAGTTAAACACAAACATAAGTTCAACGATCACACAATGTTTCAAATCAGGAAAGGGTAATGAAGTTCGTGAAATTTAGATTTTCAAAGTGTAGTTTTTCATCTCTGGTGTTGCTTTGTTTCTAGAAACCCTAGATAGTACCCCAACAGAGTCACTTCAGGGACACAAACATTTCCCCACTACTAGCAGGCTTGGACAATATACCGAATAAGTTTCTTGCTTCACCTCTTTCACAGCAATTCTTTCTCTTCTTCCACCTTTATTTATTTATTTTATATAGGACTGTGCATTGGCACTTATTTATTTCATGGGCAGAAGAGGGATCCTGAATTATTGATAGAAAAAGAGGTTTTCCCTTTAGAGAATCATATATATGACCTGTGTGGCTCTAAAATGTGGATGCAAATTAGAGTTTAATTTAATGTCAACCCGAGAAGGTAAACTTAGAAGTGCTTATCTAAAATATATAGATCTAGAAAGATTCCTAATTTGTCCAAGATCTTAAAGTCCCCTTATAGGAACATATTCATTAATATCTCTTTCAATATTAGAACATCTAATAAGAAATTAAAAGCTGAAATAAAATAAACCTAGATCTCATAATTGTCTGAGATCTTACGGTCCTCTTACAAGAACACCTTCAAATAAGATCCTTCCAATATTAGAACATTTAAGAAAACTTGAAAGCTAAAATCAAACAAAAACATAAAGTAAATTATAAATAAATAACCATGCAAGTGAGGCCATGGAGGCCCTACATAACTCCACAAGCACACCACTTCAATGGAGACTCAGGTGTAGAAGAAAAATTGAAGTATGATCCTTTATTTCAGAATTCTAAGATTACAAAAACTTCCAGATTACAAATGAAGGGGATTGTACTCCTATTTATATAATGGGATGAGTAACAAACTCATAACGATCATCCACTAATCTCTCTACTTTCCCATTATTACAAAATATGATCCCACAAATCTCTTAAGCATTTTTAACTGCTTTCCCATTATTACAAAATATGATCCCACAAATCTCTCAAGTATTTTTAACTACTTTCCCATTATTACAAAATATGATCCCTTTGAATCTTCCATAAATCTCTCACATATCTTGGATAAGATATGCCAACTAAATCCTCCATGATTTTCTCCTTAGGAATTGGATAAGACATGCCAACCAAATCCTCCATGCTTTTCTCCTTAGGAATCGGCTTGCATAATTATCTCCTTAATATGGTGGAGGAGATATGGATAAGTCTCTTGGAGTTAATTCTTCACATATTTCCTACACATCACAAAACTCACATATTCTTGAGATATATATAAAAATATGTACATTTTCTAATAATTAATCATAAATTCACTTGTAATACAAAAATGAATAAAATGGAAAATAAGAAGGTGAAACCCAAATGTATGTATGAAAATGATATGATAAAAGGTTAATGGGACGATGAGATGTAAGAAAAAGGTGGATGAAAATATGACATTTCTGAGTCCCCAAGAAAAGAATTACCGTGTCTTTTTAAGCTCAAAATCTGCTTCACTGCCAGCAAAACCCATAATTCTCTGCACATTAATTGTAAAACCGTTTTTATTCACGCAGTTACCAAAATAGGGTCCCGAAGAACTATGATTTCCTCTTAGACCGTTAGGAATTTAAGCAAACGATTTCTGGGTTATATAACTCATTCTATTATGGAAAAACCCATGTCATCGTTTGTCTAGATTTTCCCTGGTTTGATCACAAACTGCTTTTCAAAACTGAAGTTTTTAAGGGGTTGCGTTTTGAAGATGTTGGCATCCACTATGAGGCGGTGGGAGTAATTGGGTTTGCAATCTGATAAATTCACTCTTGTTTTCTGCATTTTTCTAATTTTTAAATGGAACTGCTTCTTCACTTAGAGATTTTTTTTTTTTTTTAAAGCTAAAATTCAAAGAAAAACTAGATTTTATCTAAATTATTTTAAGATGATCTTTTTCTCATTCACAAAATTCTTTATTGTCGCATTGCAAATTAGTTTTCCAGCGAGAGTATTTTTATTTGAAATAAAACAATAGATTTTTTGATCTTCCAGATTGCACGAAGCGCGGGAAGAGAGCATACTAATCTCTTGATTTATTTTTATTTATGCAGGTTAGCGTGGATGGATAAAACACAATTAAGATTTGCAACAAAAAAAACACAATTAAGATCTGCGACAAAACCTTGCATTATCTACACTCTTTCTGCAATGTCACGGGGGCATTTAGACTCTCGAAAGACAAATATTTCCAATAATCAGGCTCCTGACTCACCCGTGATACAGAAAGAAGACATAGAAATGCAAAGATGTGCCACTGAATTTATTCATGATGATTTATTTTTTGAAAACAAAACTAAAAACTTCTAATGATAATGACTTCTAATGACTTCTAATGAGATCTCATTTTTATTTTTCTAATCTATTCTACATTAACTTAAATGATGTTTTATTTTCTAAGTAAAAGAATGCTTCCAATGAAGTCATCTACGGACTAAAAATTCGAACATGCTCACATCAAGATTTAAAAATTTTACATTATATTTGCAAGTATGTGAGAATCCCGTCTTAGAGTTGGCTCAAGGTTATTGTCCTTGCTCTCCAAGAAGTACCTGTTCAACATTGTCAAAGCCCTCATCCGTAGATGGATTAATGAGAAATGGGGGGTTTAAAATAAAAGTTGAATTTAAAATAACTATGTGCGAAATAAAAATGCTCCAAACTTTGAACTTCTTTACGAACTTGATGTCACCAAGTTCCACAAATTAGTCCGTAAAAACAAATGCATAAAATAAAGACTAAATCCTTCTAGTTGTGCTTCCCCAGCAACGGTGCCAAAATGTGTGGCTCTAAAATGCGGATGCAAATTAGAGTTTAATTTAATGTCAACCCGGGAAGGTAAACTTAGAAGTGCTTATCTAAAATATATAGATCTAGAAAGATTCCTAATTTGTCTAAGATCTTAAAGTCCCCTTACAAGAACATATTCATTAAGATCTCTTTCAATATTAGAACATCTAATAAGAAATTAAAAGCTGAAATAAAATAAAACTAGATCTAATAATTGTCTGAGATCTTACGGTCCTCTTACAAGAACACCTTCAAATAAGATCCTTCCAATATTAGAACATTTAAGAAAACTTGAAAGATGAAATCAGACAAAAACATAAAGTAAATTATAAATAAATAACCATGCAAGTGAGGCCATGGGGGCCCTCCATAACTCCACAAGCACACCACTTCAATGGAGACTCAAATGTAGAAGCAAAATTGAAGTATGATCCTTTATTTCAGAATTCTAAGATTACAAAAACTTCCAGATTACAAATGAAGGAGATTGTACTCATATTTATACAATGGGATGAGTAACAAACTCATAATGATCATCCACTAATCTCTCTACTTTCCCATTATTACAAAATATGATCCCACAAATCTCTTAAGCATTTTTAACTGCTTTCCCATTATTACAAAATATGATCCCACAAATCTCTCAAGCATTTTTAACTACTTTCCCATTATTACAAAATATGATCCCTTTGAATCTTCCATGAGTCTCTCACATATCTTGGATAAGATATGCCAACCAAATCCTCCATGATTTTCTCCTTAAGAATTGGATAAGATATGCCAACTAAATCCTCCATGATTTTCTCCTTAGGAATTGGATAAGATATGCCAACCAAATCCTCCATGCTTTTCTCCTTAGGAATACGCTTTCATAATTATCTCCTTAATATGGTGGAGGAGATATGGGTAAGTCTCTTGTAATTAATTCTTCACATATTTCCTACACATCACAAAATTCACATAGTCTTGAGATATATATAAAAATATGTACATTTTCTAATAATTAATCATAAATTCACTTGTAATACAAAAATGAATAAAATGGAAAATAAGAAGGTGAAACCCAAATGTATGTATGAAAATGATATGATAAAAGGTTAATGGGATGATGAGATGTAAGAAAAAGGTGGATGAAAATATGACATTTCTGAGTCCCAACACCCCTTACCTTACTCTACTTGACTGAGCTGACAAGGGATAACCCAAAAACAATCGGCTAGAGAAGGTGACACTAGTTAGAGCGCAAGTGTTGTGTTTACACCAAGGTTCATGTCGAAAAGTACGTATTTTACTTTGATGTATCGTGGACTAAAAGTAACAAGCTCATCATAAATAGGAAAGATGACAGATAACTAAGTAGTGATAGTCGTACAAGACCTCTTGTACTTTATCGAACTCACTTCAAGATTCATACATGGGTATCATGCAAAACTAACCTATGAATGAAACAAGCGAACGAACAAATAATCAACAAAGCAAAGCAAGAGAAAAAGCAAAAATGAAAGCGAATCAGGTAAGAAAATAATCAAACAAATAAAAAAGCAAACAAATCACGTAAGAAAACAAGCATGCAAGCAAACAAATAAACACAAACACTACTCCTACTCCTACACTAATGGAACATGTGCGAGATCACATGAAGTGATACTTCCAATGTATCCACTGATGGATTTGGAGACCCATGTTGGTGAAGGCTTGGTCAGCGAGAAACCCAGTTGTGCAAAATAGCAAGAAAGAAAGATATAAAAGTGAAGACAACCATTATTTGTGACTCAAAGTTCCCATGGGACATAAGTGAGTGCATGTGCATCATGTGCAATCCGCGGACATACCATGGTGATGTATGACACTACGTACAACTTTGAAGCATAAGCACACTCTTGACTGTGACATGCAAGAAAATGAAAGAAAAAAAGATAACTTGTGTCGTGCATGAGTGCTTCCAATGTAAGACTCCTCTAATGCATGAGCAATGAGATCGTGTAGTTCGAGTGGAGGAAGTAAAATCTAAGTGGTAGATTGATCTTGAGTGCATATATATGAGTGATGAGGAGCCTTGAGTGTTTGAAGAATTTCTTGATTGAAAGCGAAACCAGCCTGAGGACAGTGAGGGCTTGACATAACCATCATCTCGGGCTAAAGTGCCTCAACAGTCTATGGGGTTTTGACTTCATTGAAAGATGGATCTTTGTAGACCAGTGGCTGAGATAGATTAGCAATGAGTGAATCAACATCATGATCAGATGATGAGGTGAAGATATCATGACAACCAAGATCAGAAAATTCAGGATTCTAGTAGGCATCCTTATGGTTTGATGAGCCACGGAGAGGGGTAGATGAGGAGGAAGGATGTTCGCCTTCTAAATTTGGGGGAAAAGTAAATGAAAGATCCAGTGGATTTCCAATGAATGATTGGTCCTCTCCATTGTTGGATGATGGGCTAACATATGGTTTGTCCTGTGAAATATCAACCATGGGTGCATCCGTGGATGAAGACACACATGCAAAGTCATGGATGGTAGGTTCTCCAATGATGTTAGGAAAGAAAAAAGGGGCTCGGATGGAAGGGAGTCATCATTCACTGAGTGTTGATGCTCAAGCTCTCACTCATACTCTTCATGAATGACAGCGCATGTTGGTTGTGCAACACCAACTCCGTCAATGGGTTATTCCTCATTCACAACAAGTGAAGAGTCTGAAATGGATGAACACAAGACAACATCATTCGGAGCAACACCCAGGTGCAAAGATGGAGGTCGTAGAAAAGAATGCATATGAGGACGCGAAGGACTCACAACCAAATTTGCACAAAAATTGAGCGAAGTGATGTTGGGAGGGTGTGAAGGATGAGTAGGTGTGTGAGCATGATCCTCAACATCACTGGGCAGTGGTGGAGCTATTATTGAATAAGAAGAAGGCAGAAAGTCAATTGAGACAGTGCCTACTTCCACATGAGATTGCGTAACTCCATCAATGAAGAATGTTGAGAAACTCTTGGTCTCAAACTTTCTCTTAGGATGAGTAGATTTCTTAAGGAAATACTTGAACCAGTCCCAAAGATAAGAAAATTTCATCTAGATCCTTGGACCTTGAAACTGCAAGTCATGGAAGCGCTACCAAAAATCAATAACGGATTCATGTGGAGCCCTATGTTGCTGTAACAGTTTCCATTCAAGATGGTCTGGATCAAAATGATAGAATGTGTCTTCAATGAGATCACATAAGTGCTCAAATGAGTGCACGATGTTAGTGAGTAAGGGGAGCACCCAACAAAATTGAGGTTCACGAAGTGTGTATGTAAGAATAAATCCAGCCTGTTCACCAAAAAACTCATCTTCCTAATGAATCACAGAAAGAAATTTATGTCAGTTCTCATGCCAAGCCACTTCGGCTTCACCATCATACGTGTGAGTGGACAAGAGATTGAAAATCTTCCCCAAGATGGAGACATATTCATGATTTCAAAAACACCTCAGTGGTAGAAGAGTGCAAGACTCCATGAAAGATATGCAAAGGTTCAAAATTGAATGAGAGGACACAACCTATCATTAGGCCCTCCTTGTAGTGCCAGAAATGTTGACGATGTTCAACCTACCACCATGTCAAGAGTATCTCCCCTGTAAGAAGTCCCAATTAGACCTCAAACTGTTTGGTGTAGGAGTCCTAGTAGTGGTTCGTGTCGATGATCTTATCCTCACTGGTAGTGATCCCAACCTTATTAACCATGTGAAGTCCAGCCTTAAAAAGAAGTTTGA
>APFE030637914.1:48866-60787 GCA_000404065.3 Pinus taeda
AGGTATCCTTCTCGAACACTGTTTTTACACCTGCATCATCCAGCTTGCTTACAAAAATCAGATTTCTGGCCAATGCAGGAATATGTAGAACACCCAGAAGTGTTCTAACCCTTCCGCCTTGTAACTTCAACTTTACTTTTCCGCGACCAATGATTCTAGCCTTCTTGTCATCCCCCAAGAAGACATCACCACCATCATATTTCTCATATTCGTAGAACCACTCTCTATGGGGAGCGAAGTGAAATGATGCACATGAGTCAATCAACCATGCCTCATGATCTACATGTGTACTTGAAGAAGCCAAGTACACATCTCCACCTTCATCTGAGGTGGTTTTCACCTCTGTAAAAGGAGCATCATTAGATCCCTCTCCTTTATCAAGAGCTTTAGATTTACAGTCCCTTTTGAAGTGTCCTTCCTTTCCACATTTCCTGCACACCACCTTTATAGGTTTCCCTGGAGATTTAGATCTCCCTCTAGATTTAGATCTCCCACTCGATGACTTATTTTTATTTTTGTTATGGGATTGTCCTCGTACAGACAAGGCATCACCATTCTGGTTGTCCATATTTTTCAATCTCATCTCCTCCGTCAGCAAGGATGAGACTATTTCATCAAAATGCAAGGCAGTTGCATTGCTTCCTATTGCAATAACCAGACTATCCCATGAATCTGATAGAGAACACAACAAACTGATGCACTTATCTTCATCGAAAATTTTAATATCAACAAATGCTAACTAACTTACCACAATATTAAATGTGTTTAGATGCTCTGTCACCGAGTCTCCATCTTTCATCCTCAGGTTATACATCTTTTTCCGCAGGAACAGTTTATTCACCAGAGACTTATATTGGTACAAAGTCCCTAACTTGTCCCACAAATCCTTCGTCGTAGCTTCCCTTGATACATTCAGCAATACTAAATCTGAGACACACAATTGTATTATGCTCTTTGCCTTCCGATCTAACTTCTTCCATTCTTCATCGGTCACTCTCGTTGGTTTAGTACCTGGATCTACCATGATTCACTGATCTTTATCCACCAACAGATCCTCCATCTTGAGTTTCCACAATTCAAAACTTTGACCATTAAATTTATGATCTCTATCTTTCCACCGCTCGCCATCTTCCTTCACCACAGAAATCGATCTCGCAGATCTCCCACTGAATAGGGTCTACCACAGGCCCGAGCGAAACCCCTCAGCAACAAAGGCATCCCCTTGAATCCAAAAATAGCTCTGATACCGAATGTAGGTTTTAACCCCGTACAGAAATTAACTGCATACAAATTCTAAAACACAGAAAAGCAAACAATGTGAGAGCATAACACATAAAACACATATACACAGATATTTTCCAACTGGATCCCAAAACCAGGACTACTAGCTTGACTTTTCATTATGTTCCTTTCAATGTTATAATACATATTTATACATGCCGAAGCATCCAATACCATGGACCGAAAACCATCGCGTCCAATACCATGGACTGAAAAACCATCGTGTCCAAAAAACATGTGCGAAAATCATGCACAAAACCATAGGTGGGTACCGCTCAAACCCCCTATTAACTACGTGGAAAGAATATAACACAACCCAACACCAAGTATCCAAGCCCTTGCATCTTTCGACTTCTTCACATCTCCATCAAAAGTAGGTGGATTTGCTTTCTTAAACTCATCTGGAAAGTATCCCTTATCACTCCTCCTGTAAGGATGATAACGATGATGATCATGATGCCTATCAGAACCAAAACTAGAATAATACTTGTATCCATCACCTCTCATGTCCAGAGTATCCAACAACCTGCCATTTATAATTGTGTCATCTCTATCCAACCTATTCCCACCATGAGACCTACCACCATATGCCCCATTAGTTCTGTCCTCCTGCCCCATGGTTGATCCGAAGTGGCCCTTGTCACTGCAATTCTGACAAACTTTGAAGGAGTATAGCATTAACCTCTGCTTGTTTCTCTTTTGCCTGCATGATTTTGTCATTATCTACCTTACAACTCCTTATCTCTTCCTTCAAGCTTCTCAATGTGTCTGCTAAGTCGGAAGAATGCCCAACACGCTGCTCATCTGATTCATAGGGAGAGTCTTTATAGTCTACCATCTTGCTAGTCATTTGATCTTTTTCCTACAAGGCATACTATGTCAGCTAAACCAAATCACAATAAACCAACATACCTTAGCATAATTCGGGGAGGATATCTCATCTGCAAGATCAACCAATCAGCATACTACATGTATAACATAATCATGACAACATATATACATGCAATACATAAGCACATAACCATATACCCATCAGTCTAGCTAGATTCTAGTCATCAATGCATGACCATATCAACTACACATACCCTAATCTCATGCATTGCAACACAACCATACCAATGTACACTGACAATACACAAGCATAAACAACATGTAACCAATCCTACAGTGATGATGACATACTTCATAACAACAACATCCTCTTTCACATGGCGACATCACTACAACCATGACTGACACCATGCATATGCAATAAGAACATAGACTGCAAGGATGATTAAAACACGTGCAAATGACATGAATGCATGATCGACACACCGCCCATCTAGTCTAAGGGGTGAACCATGATCTGATACCACTCAGTAACACCCGCCTCCAACGTTTACCCAAGTAACTAGCCAATCGAGGTAAACATGTGAGGAGAGGCTACTATGATTGGATTCAACCTCCTATGTGACCTTAAGGAAGTGGAATTGACAAAAACACAACATACAAACCTTCCACATCAGTTACAGGAATCCCAAGAACCATCCCAACCACTCAGGTAGCTAGCCCCTGGGTCTCACTGAGGTTTTAGACCACTGGACCTCTGCACACTCCCATGCTATGGGCCTAAGATCATCCAGGAGGTTCTAACTTTCTCATGACAAGGCACGCTAGCATCCAAGGACTATTTTTCTCAGTGTTGTGCCAGCATCCTCAATATTTGAGCCACTTTTTCAATCCCAGAGCTTGGGTCACTGCCCAGAATTGATTGACACCTTCATAACAGAAAGATAACAAGGAAACAATGATGCAAATGCAAATACTTGAACAAGCCCTTAATCAAAACCTTGCTAGCCATGACAGGCATTTCGTCAAACATATCACAAATATGTAACCTACTAGTGTAAACAACATATTTAAGCATAGGGGTCTCATACTTATCTGAGAATTGCTATGAAGCATTGTTCCCTTATATCATTTGTTGCATTATGATCTATTAGGTCATATATACATTGTTCATTCATTTACAAGTAAAAACATGATGAGAGCCATACATAGCCACTGTCATAAAACATATAAATAATCAACATCATAACAACATAAATACCAAGGAAATCACAACCATATGATCCACATATAAACCAGTATAATACTCATAGAAATACACGAAGAAATAACCTCATATTAATCATGAAAAATCCAAACCCGGGATGGGACTACCACATTCCACCCGACCATAGAATGGTAGAGCCAAATCTCTCTTCAACCATTCACCCCCATGCCATATTCCGAGCATGAATGTGGGACTCAAACCAAAAGAACAAACAAGGGAATCCTGAGGCTAAATCACCTCATCCTCATTAATAGAAACCAAGCTTTACCGTAATCCATCCCGGATCACTAGGCCAACACGATAAACATGTAATAAGATGCTTTACCATGATCTCCACCTGATCACTAGGCCAAACAAGCATGGATGCCATCATATTTCTCCACCTACATCGTGAGGAATTTTCCTGTCTCCTAGTCTCTCAGGCTTTACCGCAATCCACACTGAATCACTAGACCCTAAAGCGAGACCCACTCTCCAGACTTTACCACATATCCCAACCCGAGATTACTAGGCCCAACGGAGAGAAATCCACCTCTTGGCTTTATTGTATATCTCGCCATTCGCCGTCAAGGATTCCTAGGCCCACCGAGGCAACACAAAATCCAGCTTTACCGCAACCCACTATCTGACTCAGGGTTACTAGGCCATGTGTTCTATCATTCGGAGATCCACCTCACTCAGCTTCAAATCTATCTGACAATCCAGCTCAACCAAAACATGAGAACCCCATCACA
This sequence comes from Pinus taeda, assembly GCA_000404065.3. Taxonomy (NCBI): domain Eukaryota; kingdom Viridiplantae; phylum Streptophyta; class Pinopsida; order Pinales; family Pinaceae; genus Pinus; species Pinus taeda. The sequence continues at coordinate 52,980 of APFE030637914.1, forward strand.
CCATGCCTATCCGGAAATGGCAAGGCTAGGCTGAAAATATTATCACACTTGGAAAATCCCATGCCATAACAACAAAATAACCACATTATACCATGCATGCCAAATCTAGCAAGGAAAATACACATGCAAATCGATACCTGCAAAGAATATTGTTGTAGCTGCTTGATCCTACTCTTACTTCCTTGCTCCTTCCTTCCTCTTGCCTTCTTTGGCTTTCTTGATCCAATGTCAAAGTGCTCCAATAAAAATCTAAGTGTTCGAGTGTGAGAGAGAGAGAGAGAGAGAATAATGAGAGAGCTCCAAAACTGAACTGAAAAAAGGTTACAAACTGATCCTTAGAAGCCATTTTATCAATGAGGCCTCTATTTTCTTCATTTTCCATTATTTTCATTCATTTTCCTTCAGATGCATCAACTTTCATACAGTCAAATGAAATGGCAGTTTATAACGTACCAGGCTCAACACATTCAACAAGTTTCGATTTCAACCAACGTGTTGGATTTTTCACCAGCAAAAATTTCACTCGATTTGCAAAAGTATGAGACAACATATGCAACACTCGATGCTCCAAATTTTGGCAAAGGGATAGAGAATAATTGCAGGAAAAAAATAAGGACAATGACAGGAAATAGGAGTTACAGGGGAATAAAAACTATTTTGGAGAGTTGGCTCTAATACCATGTCAGACTAGGAGTAAATCCACGAATGAATTGTTGTTTTACATAAGAGAAAGATCGGATATATACAAGGAGAGGGAGACTATTGGGTTTCATCTCCCATGTCTCTTTGTCTTCCAAATTCTTTTATTTTTATATTTACATAGGTTTTCCTAATCCCAAAGTTTAGGTGTCAACAAAAAATGATCTGTGGGTGTCATTCATGAGGGCATTAATTTCCTGGGATAAGTTCACCCAACACTTGAATCAGTGGTTTGAGATCATGTTGAGCCAATTCATGACACTATGAAACCTAATTTTGGGAGTGGGGGAAATTGAAGGGCACCTCCCCAATTGGTAGATGTTCTTCTATGCATTTGTTGGTTATAAATTTAGCAAGAGATTTGGCCTTTCTCCCAATGCAGGAGAAGATGATAGCTTCTTGTAGAGTTAAGATTTGAGTAAGGTGTTGAGAGAAAAGTTCCAGTCTCCAATCAATGGAGAATTTGGAAAGGGAGGAGCTTGACTAAAGAATCTTGGTCATCTGGCTTATCATCTGTGAATCTCATTCAACAATGAGCGAGTGGAGATTATTGTGTCAAACTATGAGGATCCCTTAAATTAAATATTCCAATTCAGCAAGATTGTTTCTTTCATGTCCTTTGTATCCACTGTAGATGCTTATCATTTCCCCTTTGTCGTTATGAACTGCACATCCAATACCTATATCCCCTAGGTTACCTTTTGAGGCACCATAAGAATTTAGTTTAAAGTGTTTTTCTGGAGGAGGAGTCCAAGAATCGGGACTAGATAGAAAGGGGGGTGGGCGAGGAGGGACTAGAGTGGTGGGAGGGCGGTTGATCCAGGTGGATGTTAGTGGCCACCCGCCTATTCCACTTGGACCCCCACTACTGTCCCTTTCAATTTTTCAGTTTCCTTAATTGTAGCACAATTTACCATTTTTGGTAGTTTTTTGGGTCCTGAACTTCTAGGGTTGTTTTGAGGCCCTAAACGACGTTTTTCTTGGAAAAACAGGGCCAACATGGTTATTTGATCAATGTTGGTTACTTGAAAGTTGTATTCCTTGGACAGATCTTTCTAGCGAGGTATTGCGCGCATCAAACATAGATCGTATGCCAAAGTTATGACCCCGAGAAGTTGATGTACCAATTTACCTAAACAGGGCCCATAGTTTTGGCGCTTCATCTCCTAGGGTTAGGTTTTTGGATGTTTAGGGTTTTCCATTATTTCTCAATAATAAATAGGCCTTTGAGCCTCGTTGTAACACAATTCATGGGCATGTAAGCGCCACATCTCTTCTCAGACATAAGCTACAATCTTCCGAGCTAGTCTTATTTCCATTCTGTTTGTAAGCATATTTCAGTATTTGATATTAAAGAAATGAAGTGTTATTTCTACTGCATCTTTGTATTTATGGCTATATCTATAATCTGTTGTGTTCTTGTTTAAGTTTAGACCAGTGATATCAGAGCAGTCTTCTCTTTCTCTATTTTTCTTTGCATGTCCCCAACAAAGTCAGGATATAAGGAGTTAGGGCTTGAACTAGTCGAACCTTTGCAAGACCAACATCGCAAATCCCGACAGCCTCCCATGGCAGAAGAGAATAAAGATGAGGGGGCATGAGATCCTTTCAAAATCTTGCTTGAATAAACCCTTGAGTGATATAGGAAAGTGATGATGGATAACTTTTCCCAGATCCTTCAGTGACTACCCAAGGGTGATGCATCTCCTTCCAACAGCTACTCTAGAAGTGCCACACCCTTTAAGGTACAAGTTAACTTTTACATCCCCATATTTGAGGGTCAGAATAGATGTGGACGCCATAAATAAATGGTTAAATCTGCTAGAAGGATATTTTTTTGTTCATGATTTTTCCAGCCAGGAAAATATTACTTTTGAACTTCTCAAAGTCACCCCCCACGTCAAGCACTGGTGGGAAACCTACTGTGAGAAGAAGGATGAAAGTACGCCCTCACTATTTTCGATTGCACCCACTTTGAATTCATTCCAGGATGCCATCAAGGAGTAGTACTACCCTGTCGGGAGCTATGAGGATAAATACATAAAGTGGACCACGCTACGATAGGGAAGGGACTAAGACGTGCCAGAGTGTACCAATGTTTTTCATACCCTTCGCACATAGTTGGGTATCAAGGATTCTGAGAAACATTTGGTACTCAAGCACCATGACTGCCTACACAGGTACATCCAAGTTGATATAGAGTTCATAGACATCTCCTCACTTGGCACGATGTACCGATACGCTGTCAACATTAAGCAGAAGTTTAAACATAAAAAGAAAGACTTTGGATCTGCGATTCTGAAGCAAGGGAAAGGCACCCCCAAACCACAGAGCAAAGGGAAAAGCCAAGGTGGGGCGACCCAGGATAACCCACTGAAGTTGAAAGAAAAGAACAGCACCATGAAGACAAAGAAGGACATGAGAAAGTGGTGTGATTTCCATAAGGGCTCCACTCACAACACAAGTGAGTGTCGGGCCAAGCAGTCACTAGTGGCTAAGCTGAAGGCTTTCGAGTCAAACACATGTTTCGACTTTGAGTCAGAACCTAACAAGGGGAATGACAAAGGGAAGAAGATCATTGATGCAGAGCCTAGTGCCACTGTGGCCACCACTAAGATCTAGAAGGTTGAGCCTGAAGATCCAAAGGAGGGGGAACGCCTATTCCACTCACAAATGTGGGTGAAGGGTTCTTTGTTGCAGTTCATTGTCAACAGCGAAAGCCAAAAGAATATCATTTCAGCAGAGTTCGTGAAGCAACTGGACCTACCAACTACAGCATATCCGCAGCCGTAAACCATTGGGTGGCTTCAACAAGGTCAAGATCTACGCGTCAGCCAATAGTGTCTCCTTCCCTACAACATCAAGCCCTTCACGAATGTGTGATGTTTCTCCTCTCTAAGTTTGTGATGTATTATTAGGACAACCATACCTGTGGAAGCAACGTGATGTATATGAGTCTAGACCCCACTCTGTTATTATTTTTTTGGGTAGTAAGTTATATAGGATACCAAAGGTAGCCCCGCCTACCTCCATCTCTTCGATCTCTACTAAGCAACGTAGTAATATCATCTCCCAGACTGGGAAATTTGTTTTATTTCTAATTCACTCTCAAAGTAAGGGGAAGATCGTAATCACATCCATGGCCCCCAGGAAGAGTTCTTCTACATAGCAGAAGCAGGTGGATACGGTTGTGGAAGAATACAAGGACATCTTCTCCTCACCCACAGGGGTACCCTTTCATTGTCAGGTCAAGCATTTGATATATCTGACTCCCGAAGCACCTCTACCCAATGGGTCGATATATCATTGCTCCATTCTAGAAAATGAAGAGATAAAGTGGTAAATCTAGGAGTTGCTGCAAAAAGAGCACATCAACCAAGTTCCTCACCTTGTGGGAGCCTAATTGTACTTATACAGAAGAAGGATGGGACTTGGAGGCTTTGCGTTGATTATCGGGCACGAAACAAAATCACTGTCAGGAATAGGTATCCAATCCCATGGATTGATGACCTTCTTGACCAACTCAAGGGGGGCAAGTATTTCAACAAGATCGATCTGAAGTCTGGCTATCACTAGGTTCCAATAGAGCTCACAAATGTATGGAAGACCACCTTCAAATCCAAGGAAGGCATTTTTCAATGGTTGGTTATGCCCTTCAGGTTGACAAATGCCCCTGTTACTTTTATGAGTCTAATGGATGACATCTTGCGGCCCTTCACCAACTCATTCACGGTTATTTATCTGGACAACATCCTCATCTTCAGCAAGAGTTGGGAAGAACACTTGCAAAACATTCGGCAAGTCCTTCAAACCCTGCGACAACACAAACTATGTTCCAAATTGGAGAAATGCACCTTTGGCATGAGCCAGGTCCAATATTTGGGTTACATCATAGATGAGCATGGCGTGCATGTGGATCCGACTAAGATCCAAGTCATTTGGGATTGGCCTTCCCCGACCACTCTAACAGAGCTTCGCAACTTTTTGGGCCTTGCAAATTTTTATAGGAGGTTCATGTTGGGATTTTCCCATATCACTTGGCCTTTGAATTTTTCCTGGTCTGAGTCCCAACAGAACATGTTCGTTGAGTTGAAGCACTGAATCTACTCTACACTGGTACTCACATTGTCAGACCTGTATCAGCCATTTGAAATCAAGATAGACGCCTTAGACTATGTTATTGGTGCAATCCTCACCCAGCACGAGCATCCAGTGGCCTATCATAGTGAGACACTTTCTGATACAATTTAGAAGTACCCCACATATGATAAAGAGATGTATTTCATCATGCAGGCTTGTCGGCAATGGAAGTGTTACATTCTGGGGAAGGAGACGGTCATCCACACCGATCACCAACCTCTTCAGTTTATACAGACATAAGGGAAGTTGCAGAATGATCGCCATCAGAAGTGGTCTACATATTTGCAACAATTCCCTTGAACATTAAATACAAAAAGGGCAACACCAATAATGTTGCACACTGCCTCAGCCGACCCCCAGTTGGAGCACTGACTATTGTTCTCAACTCTTATGGCCACGAGACCTTTGGATGGTTGCAACAATACAAAAATGATCCAGAGTTCACCTCCACATGCCAGAGGATAGTAAATGGAAAGAAAGTTCCTTATTTCCACCTCCAGGACACATTATTATGCTACATGGACCACCTTTATGTCCCTTCAAGCGAGTGTTCCAAGCTGATTTGGGAGGCGCACTACAGCCAGGTCGCAGGACACTTTGGTGTGCAGAAAAATGTGGTTGTACTACAAAATTTTATTAGCCCAAACTCTGACTAGATTTTGAGAAATATATCAGGTCTTGCACTGCCTGCACCATCGCCAAGCCAACCATCAAGAAGCAAGGCTTGTACACTCCTCTGACTACTCCCAGCCAGCCATGGGAATCCATCTCTATGGACTATATGTCTATCCTCCCTTCTACCAAGCATGGTAATGACTGTGAATTTGTGGTCGTGGACAAATTTTCTATGACTATATTGGCAGCCTACAAGAAGAGTAGCACAATAAAGGAAATAGTTGAACTCTTCTTTGAACAAGTATGGGTACATTTTGGGATCCCGTAGACCATTATATCAAATCGAGATAGCAGGTTCCTAAGCACATTCTGGTTAATCCTCTTGACACTATTGGACACCAAGCTCACCAAGTCAACTGCCTTCCATCCCCAAACTGATGGCCAAATAGATGTTGTCAATAGGATGATAGTGCACATACTTCACATGTACAACTCCAACCATCCATGAACCTGGGATGAGAATCTTCACTATGTGCAACACAGTTATAATAGAGCTCTCCATAGCTCGACTGGTCGCAGTCCCTTTCAAGTGCGTCTAGGATTTCAACCATTGTGTCTGATTGATGTTTCCATGCCTCATGCGACTACACAGACAGAATCCACACATGTATTGTTTGAGGTTGATCAAGCGACCATATTTATTGAACACATCCACTAGTAGGTTCACGACATCTTGGAGAAGCCAAATGCCAAGTACAAGTAGCGACATGATCAACATCGAGTGCCACACAAGTTTCAGGTGGGCAATAAAGTTTGGTTGCATTTGCAGAAAGAATACCTTATCGAAGCCCATTTGATCCGAATTGGATCCATGAAAAAATTATCAAAGTGTCATGACTGTATCAAAGTGTCATGACTGTATCAAATCAGGACAAAGAGCGATCAGGAAGACCTTTGGATAGTGGCAGTTTGCAGCCAGCAAGGAACGACGAGGACCTCGATCAAAGCGCACTGGCTGAGGTCCATGGAGACTGCGCAGGAGGCAAAACTAGCAGTTAGGAAGCCCAGATCGGGAAATGGAGGCCATTCCTATAAACCCCTCGAAAAGTAAAAACCCCGAGTGCTTGGTTGCATGGGAAGTTGGGGAACTGCAAGGAAAGCACTAAGGCAAAAGGCGGGTCCCGCGCTCCAAAACCAACGATATATCGGAGGCACATTGTGACTATAAGCGGATTTGGCAGAAAAAGAGCGATTCCATTCAGCGCACGACGCGTGTCTGGCGAATGAGAGAGAAAACCACCTCTCATCATGCGCTAATGGTCGAGCAAGTCAATCGCGCAAAATGAGCGAACACCGTAGGATTTAGGGACTCCAGATTTGACGGTGAAGATTGCGCCCAATGGAGAAACCGAATTTGATAGGGGAATTAAGCTGTGACATACAAAAGTTTGAAGTTCGATTTGACCGCTGAGTTGGCGGATGAATCATTCCACAGTGTAGCTGAAATAACAAACCATCAAGGAAGAGCTGGCGCAGTTTGTGAGAGGAAAAGTGGCCACCTCCCTGTGAGATGTTGGCAATGACGCAAAGGCAAGGAACTCCAAACGAACAGCAGCAGGTGATCCGAAGGGGCGGAAGAGGAAGCGAACGGTCAAGGATAGATTGGCTTTAAGCCATGAACAGACGAAGAACAGAACATGAAGACAGAGAGAGCGAGAGTGAAGATAAGACAGTGAAGCAAGAAGCAGAAAACAGAGAACCAAGCTGACCTAAGGCAACATCAAGTAGACAGAACCAAGCTTGAGAGGTTCAAGCCGTCCCTCTGAGGATATCTGTCGGGAATTGAGCACCATTGGACTCATCCCATTAAAGACCAGAGAGGTTGAGACTTGGTAAGGAAAGAGTCTGTGCACTCTAGTGGCTTGGGGAATCCAAGAACCACCCTACTAAGCATCCTCTGTTTTAGGAGACTCAAGTTGAGCTCCTCATTGTAAATCTCTGCTTTAAAGACATAATAAAAGAAAGCCACCACTGAAAGCTGGACCGGAGATGTAGCCCTAGAGAATTGGGTAAACTCCTTATTAAATTTGTTGTGTTCTTGCATTTGCTTACTATGTTTCTCTTACTGTTTTCCATTCTCCCAGTGTCTGTGTATTTTGCAATCTGATCGATCCGTTGCCTAAAATAACATAGACACACACTAGCACATGAGTTTGTAATACCTTCATTCATTATTTAATTAACTGAGATCACTCACGAGTGATTTTCAGATCAATTGGTATCAGAGCTTTAGGCTGTTAAGGTTAGACAAGCTTGTGTTGGTTTAGCTGTTGAATGCTAACTAGATCAAAGCT